>JBBPBX010028214.1:7894-36726 GCA_038048925.1 Garcialebias charrua
CCCCACACACACCACACACACACACACACACAAAATGTATAAGTCTCCCTATGTTGCTTTGTGCTGAGGTACTTTTTTTTGCTAGCTTACACCGTGCCCTATGTCAAGGACATGGTGTGAGAGATCTTTTTATATACCTTGTCTCCTCATTTTTAGATAACATCTTTCTCATTTTAGCGATATTACACAGGTGGAAGAAGGCGGTTCTAGTAATGTTTTTAATGTAGGCGATAAAAAAAATGTCCTGATCAAAATAACATCAACATTTTTAACATTAGAGCTGGAGGCCAGATTAATGCCATGAAGGAGGGCGAAAAACTGAAAAAAATAATCCCTAAGACGTTCAGGTCCAAAAACCAAAACCTCAGTCTTTGTATTCAAAAGCAGAAAATTCAGGGTCCTCCAGGTTTTTATGTATGTAAGACATGCTTGTAGTCTTAAGTAGCTGATTGGATTCATTGGGTTTCATGGACAAATATAACTGTGTATCATCAGCATAACAATGAACATTTATGCTGCTTAATAACTTTACCTAATGGAATCACCAGATAAAATTTTATGAAAATTTCAGAAAATATTCATTTGAAATATAGGTGCAGCTGCATAACTTTTGGAGTCTACAATGGCTGCCACAGATAACTGACCTTCAAAAACAAATAATGGTTATAACTTCAACAATTCAAGAGGTATTGAGCTAAAATGTGGCGTGTTATTAGCTGAAGCTGATCCTCAAAATATTCTGAGCATTAATAGCTTGCACAAGATCTTGATTTGAATTATGCTATTATTTGAAGTCGTCTGTCTGTCTGTTAGCAAAATATTTTATGAACCAGTCACCGGATTTTAATGAAAAATTCGAGAATTATTCACTAGATATATGTCTACAATTGATTAATGTTTGGAGCAAATACAAATCAAAATGGATGTCACAGCAAACTGGCCTTAGAAAGCACAAAATGGCTATAAGTGAGTCAGTTTACCATATGTAGAGCTAAAATATGATGTAGTAGTAGCTGAGAGTCGTTCACAACAAACTGGTTGAGCGTTTAACCATGACCGCTTCAGAAACCTTATGAAAGGTGGAAGGCAATGTGAGATCCTTCAAGGAATGCTGGACCTTTAATTATTGCTTTCTTTTATGTCATACTGGCATTTTTATTTTATTTAAGACCCCACCAATATTAATATAAAATATTAGTGAGGAATTTAGCCCTGCTAGGCGAGCATCTGTGTAGTTTGTCTGCACGTTTTGTAATGTGTGCGTCTGCTTTGTGTGACACGTTGACCAACGACCAAAGTTCATCTTGAAGGCAGTGTTTGTTGCTCTAAATTTAAATCTCAGTGTACTTTTCTGTGCCACAGACGTGTACATAACCTTTGCCAGGATCACTGTTATAATCTACTGTCAAAGACCTTGACTTTTAGACTTGTTGATAGTCTGAATGGTCTTTTTTCAGTCCAGAGCCTACAATTATTGTTTCATCCACAAAACATCTGCAATACCACATGGAAACAACAAAAGTGTGCTTCTGTTGTATGATGGTCTATTTTAAAGCTTTCAATTTGAAAGACAAAAAGTTGCCTCTGAACAAATTTAGCATATGGTCGGTTTTTGTTCATTCAAATAACAAAAGAAGTTTGTGCAAGAAACTCTGCACTGCGGGTCAAAAGTAACTCCTTATGTCAGCTACTCATCAGTAACTTTTGTTTCAGTGGGAGCTGTAGGGTCAAAGGTCAAAGGTCAAATGAGATTTTTATTAATGAAAAGTGCGGTATAAATTGAATTTATTATTATTATTATTATTAAAGGTCACAGATGCCCAACACATGCTCACCTTTGGTTTTTACACTTTAATTATCTAAATCGTTTGATGATATACGTCAGATATACGACAGAAGAGGGGGAATACAAATACTTTTCTTTAAAGAGTTTTTTTTATGAAGCATTGCAACAACTGCTCCACACATCGTCTGTCAATGAAGCTTTGAACCTGAGCAATGACCCCCCAGTTTCCAAGTTATTCTGAAATGTGACATGCAATTTAGGAAGTAATGGATTCAACAAACAAATTGAAGCTCTCGAGATACAACCTAATACGAGTTGGTTTTATAAGGTCTGCAGCGATATTAAAGTCTTGTGTAAAAATGTTCTTGAAGCCGATCCATTTTTCTTCCATATGGTTTTTTTTTTGGCATCTTTCTCATTCCACAAATTTTGTGCTATTTCAACAAATCATAAATCAAAACGTTCAGCTCTTTCAGGAGAAAGGGGCTATGACTTTTGGTATTGGTGCAACTTTAGCTTTTTGATATTTTTAGCCTTTTCTGCCACTTTTTTTTCTCATAGAAAATAAATTAAACCCACTATACATCCTTCAAACAGATCTGTTTACAACCTTTTCCTTTCACATCTTGTTCTGGTTCAGCTTCTTTCAGATGCACTGTGCAAATTTTTTTTCCAGTTATTTTCAGCTACTTTTAGCTTTTCTTTCGGATGCTTTTTGCTTCTTTCATGTTCTTTCTGCTAACTACAATATTTTTGTGCTTCTTCTAACTCATTTAAGCCAATTTCAGATTGTTATGCTCCTTTCATCTTATTTCTGCAAGTTTCTGCTTTCCCTGCTATTTCAGCTACTATTTAGCTGATTTATGCTAATTTTAGCTTTTCTCAGCTAATTCCACATTTTTGTAATATTTTCCAATTTTTTACAGTCTAATTCAACAAAAAATGTGCTCTCTCTCTCCAATTCTTTCTAAAATTTTAAGCTACTTTTCAGCTGGTTTTATTTTATTTTTTCCTAATTTCAATTTTTTTTCAGACAATTTCAGATTTTTGTTCATTTCTGCTTCTGTCTAATTTGGCAAATATGTGTTTTTTCTGCTTTCTTTTGCCGATTTGAGCTTGCTCAAGCTTTTCAACTAGCTGTTTAGCTTTTTTTTGCTAATTTCAGCTGTTTTCAGATTAATTCAAGTTCTTTTTTTTCTTGGAAATGTCTGCTACTTCCAGCTAAAGTAACTTATTTCTGATAATTTCAACTTGTTATGCTTCTTTCAGCTTCTTTCTGCTAGTTTCATCTTTTTCTGCTATTTCAGCTACTATTTAGCTGTTTTATACTAAATTTAGCATTTCCAGCTAATTCCACATTTCTTTTTAGATCTTTACAACTCTTTCCATTTCTTCTAGTAGTTTATCCTTCTTTCTTCCTTTTTTAGCTACTTTTCAGCTGTTTGGCTAATTTCAGCTTTTTTAAGCAAATTTTCTAATTATTGTGCTCAATTCTGCTAATTTAAATCTAATTCAGTGAATATGTGTTATTTCTACTGTTTTCTGCTAAATTAGGCTTGTTCTTCAAATTCAGCTGCATTTCAGAATGTTTTTCAAAGTCAAAAAGTCAAAGTCAACTTTATTGTCAGAACTGCAATATGTACAGGACATACACATTTTTGTTTGTTTGTTTAGCTAATTTCAGCAGTTTGTCAGCAAGTTCTACACAAGTTCTATACAGTTGAGCCGGAAAAGGGTAGCATGCCTTCTCCAGGTCGGGGAGGAGGTCCTGCCCCAAGTGGAGGAGTTTAAGTATCTCGGGGTCTTGTTCACGAATGAGGGAAAACTGGAGCATGAGATCGATAGGCGGATAGGTGCAGCGTCCGCAGTGAAGCGGGCGCTGTACCGGTCTGTCGTGGTGAAGAGAGAGCTGAGTCAAAAGGCAAAGCTCTCAATTTACCGATCGATCTACGTTCCCACCCTCATCTATGGTCATGAGCTCTGGGTTATGACCGAAAGAACGAGATCTCGGATACAAGCGGCTGAAATGAGTTTTCTCCGCAGGGTGTCTGGACTCTCCCTTAGAGATAGGGTGAGAAGCTCAGTCATCCGGGAGGGACTCGGAGTAGAGCCGCTGCTTCTCCACATCGAGAGGAGCCAGTTGAGGTGGCTCGGGCATCTGGTTAGGATGCCTCCTGGACGCCTCCCTGGTGAGGTGTTCCGGGCATGTCCCACCGGGAGGAGACCCAGAGGAAGACCCAGGACACGCTGGAGGGACTATGTTTCTCGGCTGGCCTGGGAACGCCTTGGGATTCCCCCAGAGGAGCTGCTCCAAGTGGCTGGGGAGAGGGAAGTCTGGGCCTCCCACTTAGGTTGCTACCCCCGCGACCCGACCCCGGATAAGCGGAAGAAAATGGATGGATGGATGGATGTCAGCAAGTTGTTCTGCAAAGAGCATTCACACTGCATTTTCACAGGAAATGCAATTCCCTTTCAGTCAGTCCACTGCGGTGCAACAGATATGTTGTGGGAATTGCGCCCCCGCGCGCTCACCTGTGAAGATTCTTTTATCACGCCTGTGAAGGCTCCGCCCCCCTGGTATAAAGCAAGCAGCACGTCTCATGTCCACCATATTATTGCACTTCACCTCGCTTCAACATGAACTTTGCAGGACCTTCGTACGTGACTGAACTGCCCGACCGGAGGTGAGCGCGCTCCCTGCCCAGGGCGTCACTAGAAGACTACTATCCTGCAAACACTTGGTTTAGCACCGCTAACTAAAATTCTCTCACGTTTAGCCTAGCTAACGTTAAATTTGTAGCTGTTTCGTCGACCTGTTTAGACTAACTAACTGGTTCATGCGCACCTCCCTGTTTAGCTAGCTAACTGGGAGGCCAAAGAATCGAACAGCACAACGAAAAGAAGTAAAACAACTTCTTGTTTAGCCCCGATAACTGGTAAAACTCTACGTCTTCTCTCGAAATGGCACCGGAGAAGAACAAGAGAAAAGCGAAGAACCCGAGCAAGGCGAGTAGACCGGGAAGTCCTGGGTCACGGCCATGCCCGAGCACACGCAGATTCTTTATCTCGGCGACGGACACACACGAGGCCTCCTTCATGTTCCTTAGGATGCTTCACGCTAAGGCGGCACTAGCTAACCCGGAGTCGTGCACACACCGCAGCCAACTCAGTCAAACAGTGCGGGAGAGGCATGTGGAGTTTGTGACAAAGGCGATAGGGACCTCCAACGCGCCGAAAAACCCACTTCCTTCTGAGCTGCTCAGACCTACAGCCGAGCTGGAGTCTGACGAGATGGAGGACAGCAGCGCGATGACCTGGGGAGACCAGATGGACCTTCTCCACGCTGAGGAGAAGGAGGACACGAGGACCGAGTTTGACACACGAGACATGCTGCAGTCAGACGAGGTTCCTCTATCAGCCTCCAACGAAATGTCGGACGACGAGGCAGAGCATGAGGACGAAGGAGAAGCTGCAGACTTTTCCCAGGGAGCCTTGGCGCGCCAGTCGAGGCAGACGGCTCCACCCCAGCCTTGTTCAACCTGTGCCGCAGGGCGGCTGAGTACCTGAAGGTGCAGTGATTGGCACCCCCACCACGACAACAACAAACGAGGCTGGCGGGTAACTACTTTTTGCCAAAACAACAGGCCATGGTAAGACACAAAATGCCGGTGTTCCCAGACTTTTTAATCGAGCTGCTATTGTCTTCAAACGATAATAAACGTTCAACATGCTCAAAATGCTCTGTGTCACAAAGGGAGAGTCCAACCATTTTTTCATGAAGCAAGAGTCAATAAAGAGGTTGGGAGGTCATCTCACGCTGACCGGGCCCCCACCTCTTATAAGACTCTGCCCACAGGGGGACCAAATGAGCCCACAAATGAAACTAGAGGGCCGTCTAACACAGATGGGCTCCATGCTTCCATTAAAACTCTGTCCACAAGAGGGCCCCATGGTCCTCAGATAAGAACAAAGTGTCATGTCACATAGGCCGGCCCACCTCAGTTAAAACAGTGTCCACAAGAGGGCCTACTGAATCCTCAGATGAACATGCCTCTCAGGCTTGCTGTTCACGCGACAACGTGGTCAGCATGTGCTCCATCGCAATGGGTCATGGGAACTGTAGTCAACGGATACAGACTACAGTTCAGCAGACGGCCAGCGCCATTCAATGGGGTGATAATGTCAACAATAAGTCCAGTTCGTGTCCCCACGATGAGAGAGGAGATCCGCTCACTCCTACAGAAAGGAGCAATCAGGGTGGTCCCTCCTTAGGAGAAGAACAAAGGCTTTTACAGCTGGTACTTTGTGGTTCCCAAGAGAGGCGGGGGCCTGTGCCCAATTTTAGATTTGAGGTGTTTGAACAGATGACTGAGGTCATTCAAGTTCAAAATGCTGACGTTACGCCAGGTGATAAAATCTGTACATACAGGAGACTGGTTTACCAGTGTGGACCTCCGGGACGCATATTTTCACATTCCGATCCTGCCAAAACACAGGAAATTCCTGCATTTTGCTTTCAAGGACACAGCATACGAATACCAGGTCCTTTACCATTTGGGCTGTCCTTGGCTCCTCGGGTGTTTACAAAGTGCCTCGAGGCTTCTCTAGCACCATTAACCCCAAAATTACACTACATACGGTCCGCTCCGCTCCGCAGGTCGCAGCTGAGCGTCTCAAACTCCAATTTCCACTACCTCCGCTCAGCTCAGGTCCGCCTGCATGCGCCGCTCCTAGACGCATGCGCGGGATTTGCGGGATCGCGCGATAAATCAAGTGATAAATAAGTAAGTCAGAACAAAACAATTCATTCGGTGGAAGAAGGAGAACAACAGTAGAGACTGCTGCCTTGATCTTCTCTCGTAAATGAGCGACAGGACATGGTTTGAGCAACAGGAAGTGATGTATTACATTTCAGAATAAAATACTTTATTTATTTATTTATTTATTGTATTGCGTTTGTAGGCGTAGTCATAAATGATAGTTTGAAAGCATTTTTGTACAAATAAATCCGTATAGAGCTAGGATTAAGTCCGCCCGTGGTGATTTTATTTTGTAAATACGGAAGTTGTGCTCGTTCCTTTTCCTGTTGGTGCGACGTAATCTTCAAAAGTTGACTCCGCACAGCTCCGGCGTCCGGCAGAAATAGAAAAATTTCTAATTTTGACGGACTGCCGTCCGCTCTCCGCAGCTCGCCGCCGCCGTGCGGAGCCAGTGTAAATTCTGTCATTGATTATAATGGGTGCGTATTTGCTGCGGAGGTCGGACCGGAGCGGGACGGAGCCGGAACGCGTGTGGTGTAATTTTGGCGTAAGAGGTCAAGGGGTCAGAACAATGGATTATTTAGATGATCTGCTGGTGTTGGCGACATCACACCACCAGGCCAAGGCACACACGACTCTGCTGATGTCACACCTAAAATCTTTAGGCTTCGTGATAAACACAGAGAAGAGTCAATTAACACCCAACAAAAACATCTGTTACCTGGGATTGGAGCTGAACTCTGTTCTGTATCAGGCAAAGCTGTCAGACAGAAGAATATCAGACTTCCAGCAGTGTTTGGCTCTGTTCCAATACAACAGAGTGCTGACATTCAGACATTAACCGTGTTTCCATCAAGGTTTCTTGATACGCATTTTGAAGTATCGCAATGGCACGATTCGAATTAACTTCCTCTAATTCGCAAAAAAGTTGATACGCTCGCTTGAGGTGGTTTTTGGTTTTTTGAAACAGAGCTGATGCGCAAAACGAGAGATGGAAACAGATTTACCGACTCAGTTCTGACGTAGCGAACATTCACGTCATGTGACTGATCAGCTGTTTCCGTGTAACATCGCTAAAACTAGTTGGCATGACAGAATAAATACAACTTGCCCGATAGCAACACATTCCTGAAATATTCTCTCCATTTTGCCGAGATGTGTGGTTCGGTTCCTGTTTTCAACCGCTACTTCCTGTTTACTGTAGACATGCGTAACGCTGACGTCTGACGTAATGCCGCTTTGCGTGGCCTGGTGGATTCGCTTCAAGCCAGTTGATGGAAACACTTCTGATTCGCATTAATTTTTATTTACATTTTTGTGCATTTTCAAAAATTTGCTCAAAATTCGAATTGAAAATAGATGGAAACACGGCTACTGTCAACGCCTGCTGGGAATCATGGCGTCTGCAATTGTGGTGGTCCATTTAGGCTTAGGGTTAGGGTTAGGGCTAACCCTAACCCTAACCATTAGGCTTGTTAAGGATGAGACCGTTTCAAATTTGGTTTCATGCAAAACAGCGACTCGCCCCCCAACAACAGCGGGTGAGGGTCAGCTCAGCCTGCTTGAAAGCCCTGCAACCATGAAGGAGCGCAGCAGCCCTCAGCAGGGGTGCTCCTCTCGGCTGGGTCTTATCTCGCGTGCTAGTGACCACGAACGTATCAAAGACAGGCTGGGGTGGAATATGCAGAAACCAGCACGTCAGAGGAGTGTGGTCTCCACAAGAAGCAAAACTACACATAAATCAACTGGAACTGATGGATGTGTTCCTATCACTGAAACATTTCAACAGAGCAGGTCTGGTTTCACAACAGAACGTTCTGATACGATCAGACAATACATGCGTGATCACGCATGTGAACAGACAAGGTAGCACACACTCTCTGCCCCTCCTCCGTCTGACCCAGAGCCTGTTGCTGTGGAGCAGCTCACACCTGCTGTCACTCAGAGCAACCCACGTACCGGGAGCACAGAACTATGGGGCAGACGCACTCTCCAGAGGCGCCCCACTCCCCACAGAATGGCGGCTTCACCCTCAAATAGTGGACCAGATCTGGATACGATTCGGAAAAGCAGACGCAGATCTATTCGCATCCAGGGAAAATGCCCATTGTCATATGTTTTCCTCCATGCGAGACCGGAATGCACCATTAGGTCTAGACGCGTTAGCTCATGAGTGGCCAGCAACGAGGCATTACTATGCTTTCCCACCAGTAGCTCTGATCCAGGTAACACTGAAACGCATGCGCAGAGGAGCCCTCACACTGCTCCTAGTCACTTCAAGGTGGACGAAAAGAGCTTGGTTTGCAGAAATAATATATCTGCTGGCAGGACAACCATGGCGGCTGCCTGTACACAGAGATGTACGAGCAGAGTCAACACAAACACTTTATGCTCTGAAATGGCGTGTGTTCGAGGCTTGGTGTCAGGATTATGTTTTTTTCTCTTTTTTGTTTTCTATTGTTTATTGTTTATTGTTTGTTTATTGTTTAAGGAAATTCTACCATTGCTGTTCATCGTTCTTTAGTTTTAGCAGGTCGCTTTCGTAAATGAGCCCATGAGGTTCAATAAGATTTACCTGACTAAATAAAGGTTGAATGAATGAATGAATTTCATATTCCAGTAACATAACACAGGTTCTCACTTTTCTACAAGATTTGTTAGAAAAAGGTCGCTCCTTTTCTACGATCAAATTCTTTTTGTCTGCCATTTCAGCCTGTCACGAGGGATGGGGAGAAAGGTCACCTGGCGCCCATCCTCTTGTGATGCGGTTTATGAAGGGAATGCTGAGGAAAAGGCCCCCATGCAGAGTGCTAGCACCCCAGTGGGACCTGAATTTAGTCCTAGAAGCTATCTGTGGACCCCCAATCGAACCATTACAGAGTGTTAAAATGGACTTACTGTCTTATGAAACAGCTCTCCTTTTAGCTCTGTGTTCAGCAAAACGCGTGGATGGACTTACTGTCTTATGAAACAGCTCTCCTTTTAGCTCTGTGTTCAGCAAAACGCGTGGATGACATCCACACCCTTTCAGTTCATCATTTGTGCACCCAGTTTGCTCAAGATGGCTCTAAAGTGACATTACACCCTAATCCGGCATACGTGCCTAACGTTCCATCTTTAGCTTATAGGAGCCTTGGCTTTGAACTGTCAGCTTTTCCTCCTCCTCCAGTTCCGACTGTGGAGCAGAAACGTATGAGCGCGCTCTGCCCTGTGCGTGCATTACGCATCTATATGGAGAGAACGAGAAGCTGGCGCAAGACTAATCAGCTGTTTGTGTGCTTCGCTAAGCCGGCTGCAGGCAAAGCATTATCTAAACAATGCCTCTCACACTGGGTTACAGAGGCGATCTCTAGAGCATACAGCTGTAAAGGCCAGCAAGCACCCAGTGGGGTACATACACACTCAACAAGAGGGTTAGCTGCCTCATGGGCATTGTTTAAAGGTGTTCCAGTGGCAGACATTATGTTCTGCTGCAAACTGGGCATCTCCTAACACGTTCATAAAACGCTACAGCCTGGATGTCACAACACGTGACGTCACTCAGGCCGTGCTCTCTGTACAGGAGAGTTGAACGTACTCCCGCTTGTCAGCTTTAGGTCAAAGTTCTGAACGTGCATTTCCTGTAGGGGTGCAAATCTCTGTGTCTGGAGAATCAATTCAATTCCGATTTTTGGTGTCACGATTCGATTCAAAATCGATTTTTCGATTCAGAAACAATTTTTGATTCCGAAACGATTTTTCTATTAAAATGGTCATAAATTTAGTTTCAGTTTTGTAATTGACAAGCTGAAAAGAATAAACAACAATGTACACAAATGGAACATTTATTTAAAACAATAATTTTAAACTGAAAACATTAAACAACAATGTAAACAAATAGAACATTTGTTTAAAACAATAAATTTAGGTTCCTTGTTGTATCAAATTGTTTGCATCATTTGATATTAATACCAAAAATAGGAACAAATAATACAGGAATGCATTAAATGCTGTAACTTAAATTACCAGTACAGTATTAGGTTAGCTTTTTGCTCTGTTATTTATAGATTATCGTTTGAATTGATTGAACTTGTTTTGTTTTTGAAAAAAAGGGCAGATAACATAAGATTTCTTCTTCTTTCTGCCACTTTTCATTGTATGTATTCTTTCATTTACTATGAGATATGGTTTTATTTTCTTTATCTTTTGGGTTTTAATGTAAAAAAAAAATCTATTTTGGGGCTTTTAGAATTGATTCTGAATTGCCCGGACTAAGAATCTAGATTATTTTAAAAAATAGATTTTTTTTCCTGCACCCCCAGTGTTTACGTTCTTTTTTTATGTACAAGTCCTTGCTGAGTTCTGGTCCTCTGTTCTGGTCCAGTTTGATGTCGGGCCTGTCGTCGATGGAGTCCAAGGCGTGCTGCAGGATGGGGGTCCTCACTGTCACCTACTACCTGTGGACCACCTTCATCGCTGTGGTGGTGGGCATCGTGCTCGTCCTCATCATCAAACCTGGCGTGGGGACGGAGATGGACAGCAACCGTCTGGGCGGCGGACCCGTCATGACGTCGGCGGACGCCCTGCTCGACCTGATCAGGTGAGAGAGGTCGGAGGTCACCTGTCTGACTGATGGTTGATCTAGAGACTCTGCGTTACCCATGAGCCTCTGCTGCTCAGCGAACGCTGAGTCAGCTTTTCTTGTTTTTAAATTCTCTGCACGTTTTCATTGTCTAACTACTTCTTCAGACTTTGTGCTGTTTCAGACATTTGAACTTCCAAACGTTCGGCTCTTTCAGCTGATGGGTGCTGAAACTTTTGGTTTTAGTAAATATTGTACTTTTCTAACTACAGGTAGTCCTCGACTTGCGATGGTCTCGAGTTATGATGTTTCGTGGTTACGACACGCATCTCCCATAAAAAAAAAAGAAGAAAAAAAAAGAAAAAATTATTTTGAAAAATTTATTTTGAAAAGCCAAGTTACGCAGTTTCCGGTTTTACGTTATAAATGTAGCGGTGGAGAAATACTGCCCTGTACTCTCTAAAAAAGCTAAGTCTGGTCCTCTGGACGTTCAAAAAACAAAACTTGTTGGAGCAAGCTAGACAGGCAGCAGCTGTGGAAACGTAGCTGTTTTATGGACGGCGGTTTTACGACATAAACGAATGGAGAATACGGAAGAGGGATGGAGGAAACGGCTTCACCAGCATTTCCAGTAGGAAATTAACTCTTTTTTTCTTCATTATGGCTCCAAATGTACGTGTTTTTTAATATTTATGTAGGGTACTGTGTTAGGATAGGCTAAGTGCTTGGTAAAATACAGTATTGTACGTATAAGGTGAAGTTTGTACGTATTTTCCGACTTACGTCGAAATTCGGTTTACGACGCAGCGCAGGAACGGATCTCCGTCGTAAGTTGAGGACTACCTGTATTTATCTTTATTTACTAATCTAAACATACATCAAGATCTATTTCATTTATTCCAAAACGTTCTCTTCGAAATCCTCTTCAGCCGTTGTTGCCGTCTTTTGATGCTTTCAGCTTCTAGCTAATTTTGCTAATGCTACGTTTAGCTTGTTGGTCCATCTCCTGCTCTCTGGTACCGTCGCAAGATGCCCAGATGCCGGATCTCCTTCGATGGAGGCGGACTGAGGTTCCATAAACCAGACCCCCCTCCTCCCCAAAGACCACCAACAGGCTCAGAGACAACCCCGGGGGAGTCCAACCCAACAACAGGAATGTAGACGCTGCTCGTGTTTTGGTTCTACAAGGACCGGATGGTCCATGAAGGTGACCCGACTCCTCCGCAGAACCCCTCAGGGCGAACCAGGTTCAGTTTACCTTCCAGACTAAAGGCGACTCATTGGAAATGTTCAGTGTGACTGAGTCCACAGAAGGTTCTGCTCTGGTCCGTTCACACAGAACGGGTCGGCACCGAAGGCCCGGCGGTCAACAAGTCGCAGAACTTCCTCTCACTCATCAATCCCATTAGAGTTGGGGCTGATGGAGGTATTTTTAGTAATCCTGCAGGATGAGTGACAGATTAACTGTCACTGATCTCAGCTGCAGCACGTTGGCAGACCACGCTGCACGAGCGACACTTCGTCATCCTGGTGACCTTTGACCCTCAGCGGCTGCAGCTCTCCACGAGTGTCGGTGCTGGTTCTGAGCTCTGGACGGCTGTTAGAACCGGCTTCCTTCCATTGGTCAGCCAGGTGGAAAGGTTGATTACCTGGTTACCATGGCAGCAGTCAGTGGGCGGAGTCTATCAGGCAGCCGGTGGAAGTGGTTGAAGCAGAGGATTGAATCAACTTGGACCAGAACCAAAGTCGTGATGGTTAAACAGCTGGGTCAGAACATCTCCACATCTGCAGCTCAGCCAGACGTTCCTGGTCTGCAGAACCCAAACCGGTTCACAGAAGAAGAACCACAGAACCTGAGACAGGGTTATGGGTCAGGTTGGCCCATGTTGTTCTGATCCAGTAGAGCTGCTGGAGCTCAAAGTGCTGAGCCGGTTCCTGCTGGGTCTGACAGAACGGCGTCAGAACCCATAGTGTCTCAGTTTGTTGTGTTTGGTTCTGTGTAGCTTCAGATGGGTCAAGGCATCCATGCTGAACTGGTCCCTCTGCCAAAGCTCCCACAGTGGATCAGAACTGGACCACAGAAACAAAAGGAGTTCTGGTCTGATGGGTCATGTTTCCATCAACTGGATGGTCGGGTCCGTTTATCTCTTACTGGGAGAAGACGCAATACCAAGATGCATTATGGGAAAATGTATGGGGGTGTGTGTGATTTGAACAAAGATCGGCTGGAAAACGTTGGATACGGCTGTTCGTGTGACCCGTAGAACTTCCTTAAGATTCTTCCTGATCCAGGAAGTCCACAGGAAACCTTTGTCCTTCTGAACGTCTGCGAAGACAAACATCTGTCTGTTACCAAAGAAGAACCGACCAAAAGATGACGTTCGTTCTTCTCTCTCCTCCTCACACAGAAACATGGTTCCCTCCAACCTGATCGAAGCCACCTTCCAGCAGGTACCGGCCCAACAATCTGAGGTTCTGTTCGTTGTCCACGCCTTCCTTTTCTTTAACGACCAGTCTCTCTGTTTAGTACAAAACGGACCTGATCCCAATCCTGAAGGTTCCAACCAGAACCATCCTGCACAACTTCGTGTATGTTGTCCCTGATGACAGCGACCCCAAAGGTCAGACAGTGTACCTGGAGCTGACTCCGCCCCCGGACGTCATCTATAAGACGAGTCCCGGCAGCAGTCAGCAGATGAACGTCCTCGGGATCGTCATTTTCTCTGCCACCATGGGTGAGTTTGGATCACCCATCGCTGCTGCTCTGTTTCCAGCAGGGCGGTAGTCGCCATGGCAACTGGCGACTCACATCTTCTGGGTATCCAGCATGCTTTTCTTCCACCTGTGTTTCCATCATGGCCGCCCCCACAGATCTATAGAATCACAGGCTGTCTCGAATCAGAGCTTTGACTTTCAGGAGGATTCAGTCAGAGGGTCGGCAGGAAACAGGAAGAGGACTGAACCGGAAGTTTCAAAACAAAAGTTATTCAAAGTCATCAAATAAAGAGCTTTGTTCCATCACAGATCAAACTATCAAAAGTTTATAAGTTGTAAACACTTTTTTGGTTTCAGAGATCAATAAGTGTTAAAATGTCACCCTTCAACATTTCGCAAGTTTAAGTGAGTTTATTGTCATTTCACCACATGTGGTGCGTGAGGTGGAATGAATTCATGTACACAGGGTCCCAGTTACACCCAACAAAAAGCAAAAATGTAAATTGTAAAAAAAAAAAGAAAAGTCAATAAGGACCTAAAATATAAACTAAGATGAACTAATAGTGCAAAACAATACATTGAACAGCAGCACGAACATGAGTCTTTGTGGGTGAATGAGTACAAGTGAAATACAGCAGCATGAGACAAACAGCATAGACAATCAGCAGCTCATATCACCAGTCAAAGTGGCATTACAGTGATTGTCCTGGTTATTTATTCATGAGTCCAACAGCCTCAGGGTAGAAGCTGTTCCTCAGTCTAGTGGTTCTACACTTGATGCTCCTCAACCTCCTTCTTGAGGGGAACGGGGCAAAAAGTGTGTGTGCTGGGTGAGTGGGGTCCTTCATGATGCAGGTGACTCTCTTCCTGCATCTGAAGGTGTAGATGTCTGTGATGGTGGGGAGACTGACTCCAACATCTTCTGTGCAGCCTCCATGCCACACGTTGATGCTGGAGCACAGGATGCTCTCCTTCACACCTGTACAAGGAGGTGAGGACTGAGCTGTGCCGTGGCATTACAGAAACAATATCATTTTTAAATATTTCTAAAGTTTCTGTTTGTTTGGTCTGATAATAAACAGGTATGCATTTGAGCAACACTTGGATATGTTTTTGACCAACAAACAGGTGTGTGTTTGTACAACAAACAGGTGTGTGTTTGACTAATAAACCGGTGTGTGTTTGGACAATAAACAGGTGTGTGTTTGACCAACACACAGGTGTATGTTTGGCCAACAAACAGGTGTGTGTTTGACCAACACACAGTTGTGTGTTTGACCAACACACAGGTGTGTGTTTGACCAACAAACAGGTGTGTGTTTGACCAACAAACAGGTGTGTGTTTGACCAACAAACAGGTGTGTGTTTGACTAATAAACAAGTGTGTGTTTGACCAACAAACCGGTGTGGGTTTTACTAATAAACAAGTGTGTGTTTGACTAACAGACAGATGTTTGTTTGGGTAACAAACACGTGTGTGTTTGGAAAACAAACATGTGTGTGTTTGGGCAACAAACAGGTGTGTGTTTGGGCAACAAACAGGGGTGTATTTGACCAACAGACAGGTGTAAGTTTGACCAACAGACAGGTGTGTGTTTGACTAACAGACAGGTGCTTGTTTCACTAATAAACAGGTGCGTGTTTGACTAACAAACAGGTGCGTGTTTGACTAACACACAGGTGTGTGTTTGACTAACAAACAGGTGCGTGTTTGACTAACAAACAGGTGCGTGTTTGACTAACACACAGGTGCGTGTTTGACTAACACACAGGTACGTGTTTGACTAACAAACAGGTGCGTGTTTGACTAACACACAGGTGCATGTTTGACTAACAAACAGGTGTGTGTTTGACTAACAAACAGGTGTGTGTTTGACTAACAAACAGGTGCGTGTTTGACTAACAAACAGTTGCATGTTTGACCAACAAACAGGTGTGTGTTAGTCCAACAGACAGGTGTGTGTTAGTCCAACAGACAGGTGTGTGTGTTTGACCAACAGACATGTGCGTGTTTGACCAACAGATAGGTGTGTGTTTGACGAACAAACAAGTGTGTGTTTGACCAACAAACAGGGGAGTGTTTGACAAACAAACAGGTGTGTGTTTGACCAACAAACAAGTGTGTGTTTGGACAACAAAGAGGGGTGTGTTTGACCAACACACAGGTGTGTGTTTGACCAACAAACAGGTGTGTGTTTGACCAACAGACAGGTGTAAGTTTGACCAACAGACAGGTGCTTGTTTCACTAATAAACAGGTGCGTGTTTGACTAACAAACAGGTGCGTGTTTGACTAACAGACAGGTGCTTGTTTCACTAATAAACAGGTGCGTGTTTGACTAACAAACAGGTGCGTGTTTGACTAACACACAGGTGTGTGTGTTTGACCAACAGACAGGTGCGTGTTTGACCAACAGATAGGTGTGTGTTTGACCAACAAACAAGTGTGTGTTTGACCAACAAACAGGGGAGTGTTTGACAAACAAACAGGTGTGTGTTTGGACAACAAAGAGGGGTGTGTTTGACCAACACACAGGTGTGTGTTTGACCAACAAACAGGTGTGTGTTTGACCAACAGACAGGTGTAAGTTTGACCAACAGACAGGTGCTTGTTTCACTAATAAACAGGTGCGTGTTTGACTAACAAACAGGTGTGTGTTTGACTAACAGACAGGTGCTTGTTTCACTAATAAACAGGTGCGTGTTTGACTAACAAACAGGTGCGTGTTTGACTAACACACAGGTGTGTGTTTGACTAACAAACAGGTGCGTGTTTGACTAACAGACAGGTGTGTGTTTGACTAATAAACAGGTGCGTGTTTGACTAACAAACAGGTGCGTGTTTGACTAACACACAGGTGCGTGTTTGACTAACACACTGGTGCGTGTTTGACTAACACACAGGTGCGTGTTTGACTAACATACAGGTGCGTGTTTGACTAACAAACAGGTGCGTGTTTGACTAACAGACAGGTGCGTGTTTGACTAACAAACAGGTGCGTGTTTGACTAACAGACAGGTGCATGTTTGACTAACAGACAGGTGCTTGTTTCACTAATAAACAGGTGCGTGTTTGACTAACAAACAGGTGCGTGTTTGACTAACACACAGGTGCGTGTTTGACTAACACACAGGTGCGTGTTTGACTAACACACAGGTGCGTGTTTGACTAACAAACAGGTGCGTGTTTGACTAACAGACAGGTGCGTGTTTGACTAACAAACAGGTGCGTGTTTGACTAACAAACAGGTGCGTGTTTGACTAACACACAGGTGCGTGTTTGACTAACAAACAGGTGCGTGTTTGACTAACACACAGGTGCATGTTTGACTAACAAACAGGTGCGTGTTTGACTAACAAACAGGTGCGTGTTTGACCAACAAACAGGTGTGGGTTTGACCAACAGAGAGGTGTGTGTGTTTGATCCACAGACAGGTGTGTGTTTAACCAACAGACAGGTGTGTGTTTGACTACCGAACAGGTATGTGTTTGACTAACAAACAAGTGTGTGTCTGACCAACAAACCGGTGTGTGTTTGACCAACAAACAGGTGTGTGTTTGACAAAAAACAGGTGTTTGTTTGGCCAAAAACAGGTGTGTGTTTGACCAACACACAGGTGTGTGTTTGACTAATAAACAAGTGTGTGTTTGTCCAACAGACAGGTGTATGTTTGTCCAACACCCAGGTGTGTGTTTGACCAACAGACAGGTGTATGTTTAGGCAACGGACAGGTGTGTGTTTGTCCAACAGACAGGTGTGTGCTTGTCCAACAGACATGTGCGTGTTTGACCAACATACAGGTGCGTGTTTGACCAACACACAGGTGTGTGTTTGACCAACACACAGGTGTGTGTTTGACCAACACACAGGTGTGTGTTTGACTAACACACAGGTGTGTGTTTGACCAACACACAGGTGCGTGTTTGACTAACAAACTGGTGCGTGTTTGACCAACAGACAGGTCTGTGTTTGTCCAACAGACAGGTGTGTGTTTGTCCAACAGACAGGTGTATGTTTTGGCAACAGACAGGTGTATGTTTTGGCAACAGACAGGTGTGTGTTTGACCAACAAACAGGTGTCCATTTATTTCTTAATCAATGTCTATATTCTGGTTCTGCAGGTCTGCTCCTGGGCCGGATGGGGGAACGTGGCGTTCCTCTGGTCAACGTCTGTCAGTGTATCAATGAGTGTGTGATGAAGATCATCAACGCTGCCGTGTGGTGAGATTAAATTGTGTAAAAGTCTTAATCCAGACTTCTTTTCTTTAGCACTTCCCTCAGGGATCTCTGGATCCCTAAGGGAAGTGCTTAATGTAGTGTAATCTGTTGAACTCATCTGTTATGGATCAACAGTTCTTGATCAACAGTTCTTGATCAACAGTTCTCCGGAGCTTTCCGGATGAAACTACAAAACTCATTTAGTTTTTTGGTCCTACTGCTTAGAGATGATCCTCAGACTCGAGGGTCTGACCTCATGACCTGTCAGGTGGTTAAAATGTGCCACCGGTGATTTCTTCTTGGCTCCGCCCTCTTGGCTTTGCCCTCTTTTGCAGAATAAACCCCACACCTCCCATCGTACTCAGAGGACACAGGAAACCATTTAGGTCCTATTTCTGGTGGCAGGAAAGAAAAATGAAATACACAGACTTTATTTTTCGTGAAAGAAATTTTTAAATATAAATAACTGAACAGCAGCGAGAGACCTATAATTGAATAAGTAATCTATAATAAAGTTAATAGGAGTTTATGGGGGAAAAAATGGGGTTTTTTTGTACTTTGTTGTACCATGGTCAATTCATCCATCTACAGTATCCATCCATTATCTTCATCTTGTTCTGGACTCATGTCTCGGGGGAAGCAGCTTGAGCAGGGAGGTCCAGACATCTCTCTCCACAGCCTCTTTCAGCTCTTCTGGGAGGACTCCAAGGTGTTCCCAGTCCAACAGAGAGACAGTCTCTCCAGCGTGTCCTGGGTCTGTGTGGCTGCCCCCCGCCTATGGAACTCCCTCCCTGACTGCCTGAGAGCACCACAGTCACTGGTTGACTTTAAAAAAGGCTTAAAGACTTTTCTTTTTAAGCGAGCCTACTCTGCCTCCACATGATTTTATCTTTGATCTTAGTTGATATTATCATTGATTCTACTTGATTTATCACTTGTTGTTATTTGATCTTTGATTTTTGTTGCACTTTGTAGCACTTTGAGATTTTTGTTAATGAAAAGTGCGTTATAAATTAAATTAATTATTATTATTATTATTGTCTTCCCTGGGGTCTCCTCCCAGTCGGACCTTCCTGAAGCACCTCCCTAGGGAGGCGCCCAGGGAGCATCCTTACCAGATGAACCACCTACTCCGAGTCTCTCCTGATAACTGAACTTCTCAACCTGTCTCTAAAGCCCGAGATACACTTGAGCGTCCTCACGATACGCCTATACGCAGCGTACGTACGCCAAGGCAAAAGCGTAGCCCCGCGTAGCCCCTCAGGGCACATACGCGCAAAGCTTTTTTTTTACGTCCGCGTGCGCGATGCGCGGTGTCTGACCATAAACTTCCCCGGCGCCGGACTGTTTTGTATGTTACACAAATGAAATAAATTCCCCTTCTTTATCGCTGATCGGGCCTTTTCTTTTGTTTTTTTGCCTAAAGTCAAGTAATCACTTCTTCCTCCGTTCACTCCATGAATGAAATGAATGAATTCAGGTCCTACCTGGGTGCGCGATGTTTTAAATATCCCTGGTGGGCTGTGTGCTGCAGGAAAAGCACTCCCTGTTATTATTTTTATTTCTGAGAGAACTTTTTATAACATATATAGTAGAAACACCGTATCAGAACACCGCCGCGGTCTTCAGCGAGCTACATGAGCTGACTGAAAGCTGTCAATCATTTCAGTAGGCGTGTCAGCAAGTGACCAATCAGCGAGCTCAGTTGAGTCCCCTCCGTGCGCAGCTGCTCATATTACAACAAGGAGAACGCGAGCGTTTGAAAGCTGATAGTTTCTGAAGTATAGCAGCAAAACACATGCGCACAAAATGCGCGCGTAGAGTGGCGTACCTGAGGACGCTCAAGTGTATTTCAGGCTTAAGGGAGAGTCCAGCTACCCTGCAGAGGAAACTCATTTCAACCTCCGTCAATCTCACGCTCCATTCTTCTCTTACTCTTGAACGAAATCCTGAGACACTTGAACTCCTCCACTTGAGGTAGAACCTCACCCTCAACCTAAAAAGAGCAACCTCCTTTTTCTGACTGAGGACCATGACCTCAGATTTGGAGGTGCTGATTCTAATCCCAGCCACTTCACACTCGTCTGTGAACTGCTCCAGTGAGAGCTGAAGATCACATCACAATGACACCAACAGGACCACATCATCTGCAAAGAGCAGAGATGAATCCTGAGGCCACCGAACTGGACTCCACCACCTGGCTGCACCGAAACATTCTGTCCATGAACATTATGAACAGAATCGGTGACAACGGGCAGCCCTGGCCAAGTCAAACTCCCACTCTGAAAGGGTCCGACTTACTACCAGCAATGAGAACAAAACTTTCGCACTGCTTGTATAAGGGCCAAACAGTCCATAGCAATGGGACCCATATCCCATACTCACAGAGCACCCCCCACAGTGTACCCTGAGGAACAAGGTTGAACAGCTTCCTCCATGCAAGACATACTGGTGGGATTGAGAAGGTCCGAGAAGTATTCCTTCCCCCTCCTGATGACATCCCTGCACCCCACCTCCAATGAACACAGTGTTGGTAAAGTGCTGCTTTTCCCTCCTCAGCTGCCTGATCATTTGCCAGAATTTTCTCCAAGCCCATCAGAGTCTCTATCCCAGGCCTCACAGAACACCTCCCACATCAGAGCTTTTGCATCAGCAACAGCCAAGACTAAGGCCAGCTTGGCCCTCCGGTACTCCTCAGCTGCCTCTGGAGTCCCACCAGCCAACAAGTCCCAAAAGAACTCCTTCTTCAGGTTGACAGGCTCCCTAACCCGGGGTGTCCACCACCGAGTTCGAAGATGGTCATTGCAAGAAGCACCGACAACCTTGTGGCCACAGATCAAGGCAGTCACCTCAACAATTGAGGCACAGAACATGGCCTACTTAGACTCAATGTCCCCTGCCTCAGCTTGGATGTGGTTAAAGCTCTCCCAGAGATGTGAGTTATTCTCACAATTTAATCTCACAAAATATATTTTTATCGAGTTCTTCTACCAGGTGTTCCCAGCAAGTCCTGTCTACATGTTTGGGGCTACCGGGTACCAGCTGGTGATCAGTTGACAGCTCAGCTCCTCTCTTCAACCGAGTGTCCAAAACAAATTGCCACAAGTCAGATGACGCAACTACAAAGTCAATCATCAGTCTACGACCTAGGGTGTCTGGTGCCAAGTGCACTTATGGACACCCTTTTGAACATGGTGTTTGTGATGGACAAACTATGACTACTAGCACAGAAGTCCAACAACAGAACACCGCTCGAGTTCAGATCAGAGAGGCCATTCCTCCCAGTCACACCCCTGCAGGTCACACTGTCATTATCCACGTGGGCATTGAAGTCCCCCTGCAGAATAAAAGAGTCCCCAGCTGGTGCACCTTCCAGCACCCCCCACCAAGGACTCCAAGAAGGCCGGACACTCTGAACTGCCGTTTGGCACGTAGGCATACGTCCCTCTCAAGGAGATTGGTTCTGGAGCCCATGCTGTGTGTCGAGGTGAGCCCAACTATACGGTACCGCTCAACCTCATGCACAAGCTCAGGTTCCTGCCCCACCAGAGATGTCACATTCCATGTCCCAATAGCAGCTTTGGTAAGCCAGGGACAGAGCGCCAAGGTCCCCCGTCTTTGACCCCTGCCCATGGAGTCATGCACCTGACTCGTATGGCCCCTCCTGCAGGTGGTGGGCCCACAGGAAGGCAAACCTATGTAACTCATTCTGGCTGAGCCCTACTGGGGCCCATGGGTAGAGAGCTGGTCACAAGGCGCTCACCGATGAGCCCTCCCTCAGGCGTGGCTCCAGGGTGGAGCTCTGGTATTCCACATCTGGGCAAGGACCACTGAGCTCCTTGCTGTTTTCTGTCTGAGACTTTGGAATCGCCACCTGTGTGCCTGAATGAGCCTAGGTAGGATCTACAGGTATACTGTCAGGGGTAGTTACCCCTGGTCATGTCTGCAAAAGCAGATTGGTCCTAGGTTACAGACAAAGAGCGATTCCAAAGACTCAAATGGAACGAGGTTAATTATCACATTAAAATATTGACTTCTTTGACTTTGGATGGTTGGTCTTTTGGGATCAACAGTAATAGTTTGTAGTTTATGCTCTGTAATTGTTAAATGTACTCTCTGCTGAAAGGCAGGTGATAAACTGTTCAGTTTGTGTGTGTGCGGGTCCATTAGCAAAATATATTATCAACCACTGGACAGATTTTTATCTGCAACTGATCATCCCAGTTCAGCGTGACCATCATAGCCAACAACAAAAGCAACTGAACTTCCTGTTCTTGAGTTGGTTTTTCTGTGAAAGTAGATGATAGTTGTTCTCAACACATACTCTGAGAGCGGGCCGGTCTCATGAGGTCTGTTGCTTGCTCAGGTACTTCCCTTTTGGGATCATCTTCTTGGTGGCAGGAAAGATCCTGGACATGCAGGACCCGAGCACGCTGGGGAAGAAGCTGGGCTGGTACGGCATTACTGTCCTCACAGGCCTCTTCGTGCATGGCTTCGTCCTCCTCCCGTTGTTCTACCTGATCCTAACCAGGAAGAACCCCTTCAGATACATCCGAGGGCTGCTGCAGGCCATGGTCATCGCTCTGGCCACCTCCTCCAGGTCAGTCCACTTCTATGCACCGATGTCTTGTTTACGTGTGTAACATTAATTTGGATGTGGTGTTCCTCAGCTCTGCCACGCTGCCCATCACCATGAAGTGCTTGTTGGAGAACTGCAACGTGGACCGGCAGATTGCCCGCTTTGTCCTCCCAGTCGG
Organism: Garcialebias charrua; assembly: GCA_038048925.1. NCBI lineage: Eukaryota > Metazoa > Chordata > Actinopteri > Cyprinodontiformes > Rivulidae > Garcialebias > Garcialebias charrua. The sequence goes on from JBBPBX010028214.1 coordinate 30,692, forward strand.
TGCCACCATCAACATGGACGGCACGGCGCTCTACGAGGCCGTGGCAGCCATATTTATTGCTCAAGTTAACGACTACGAGCTGGACTTTGGCCAGTTGGTCACCATCAGGTAAACCAGCGTGAACGGCAGCGTTCCTTGGGAATGTTTGTATTGTATGTGTTTATTGTCTGAACGCTGAGTCAGCATTCATTCAGTTATTATGATCCTGATTTTATTTTTCTGTACATTTTTTTTTACAATCCACTTCTGCAAACTTGGTCCTTTTAGCTGTTCATACACCAGATCGTTTGGCTCATTCAGTAAACGAGGCTGTGACTTTTGTCATTTTTATTTTCAACAGCCATAGAAACACAATGAGCTCTGTAATTCCTTCACCTTCAGCTGCTTCATCTATTGGATCTGTTTTTATCTGTTTATGCCATGTTCAGCTTTTAGCTCTCCTTTACTCATCTTACCGTATTTTCCGGTCTATAAGTCACACATTTTTGCCTAATTTGCATGCCCTGCGACTTGTAGAGAGGTGAGACTTGTTTATGGATTTTCCCCGTATTTTTAGACCAATTTTTGGCTCAGATATGACCGTTTTTCATTTTGGCAAAAAATGGTGCAGTACCACTTTTGTCCGCTAGGGTACACTGACCGTTCCCACCTCATGTGTCCGACGGCAGCCTCCTCTGGTCGGACTGACTCTGTCGCAGCCCGGCCTCCTGCTCTGGAGGTATGAACTACTGTTAGCTCAGTGTTTGTTAACAACCGGTACTATTTATCTAAATAACTCATGAACTACAGGACAGATTTTTTATCAAACTTACAGAAAGTAATCACTACATGGACATTTACAAACTGTTACCTGTATGAGACATTTGAGATAAAATTAAATGTTTTAGGAGCGTAAATGTGTCACGTTTGGCTTAGTTGTTTTTCCGGTTACTACATATCTAAATAGCTCATAAACCACAGGACAAATTTTCTTTAAACTTACAGAAAGTAATTACTTGGTGGTCATTTACAAACTGTTAGCTGTTGGAATTGTTTGAGCTAAAATTAGATTTATTTATAATTTATTTTCGCAGCGCGCGACCGTTTGGAAGACGTCAAAGCGAAACAATTTAAATCCAGCAGATTTGACCATTACGTGAATTTATTAAGGAACGGTTAAGCTAAGACACATCTTTGCTATAATTTTCAGCAGAAAAATTATTGTTTTTACCGTGTTAATCTTGTAAAGTCCTTCCGTGCTCGCTTGCTCCTGTGGCCGCCATTTTCAGCAGGGCAAATGACGCGCTGACGCGTCGCGTAGCAGTGGCACATAATAATAATAATAATAATAATAATGTCTTTTCCTGTCATCTGTGTATGTTTCCCATACACAGACGAAATTCGTCTCTGCATTTAACCCAACCACCTACCAGGTGGTGCAGTGAGCAGCCATAGAAAGCGCTCGGGGAGCTGGAGAATTAGATGTGCACTCATAGACACCCCAAGGTGTGTAGTGGCCGGGACGCGAACATAAATGCGACTTAAATAAAGGTGCGACATGTTTATGGATTTTTCCAATTTATTGCCAATAATTGGACAAAGCGACTTATAGAGAGGTGAGACTTATCAGGCGGAAAATACGGTAGTTAGCATTTTGCACCTTTTAGCTAGCCTTATGATACTTTCAGCATTAAAAGCTGAGGTTACGGTCACTTCTGTTGTTTTTAATGACTTGACTGTTTTTCACGTCTCCCCTTCATCTTCCAGCATTACTGCAACGGCCGCCAGCATCGGTGCAGCGGGGATCCCTCAGGCTGGTCTGGTAACCATGGTGATCGTCCTCACCTCTGTGGGCCTGCCCCCTGATGACATCACGCTCATCGTGGCCATCGATTGGATCCTGTAAGTCAGAGAGCCGGTCATTGGAAAGACTTTGAGTTTGGAGTCTGACGCCGTACCCTCTGTCTCTGCAGGGACCGGTTCCGGACCATGGTCAACGTCCTCGGGGACGCCTTGGCGGCAGGAATCATCGCACACATGTGTCGGAAAGATTTCCCCCTGAGCGAGACCAGAAAGGTAAAACACTGGGGTCAGATCACCTGACTCAAACCGTGCGTCTGTAAACGACACAAAAAATGTCTCAAAGTGACTGAAGCAGCTGAAACTGGATTGCTGCTAGCACAACAGCTAAAAGTAGCTAAACTAGCTAACAATAGCATGAATGGCTGAACAGTCACACCATCAGAACACGTAGAGTTTAGATTTAGTGCCTTATCATCGAATAAATGACAAACGTGCATTTCGTTCTTAAACGTCTGAAAAGTTCCAGCTTTAACTTCGGAGGGAAAAAACTGAGACAGAATCTGGGACGAGTTCTGACAGGAAGCCCCGTGTTCTGTCCATTCTGCATACATTGTCAGATCGTCATATGCTCTTTGTAACTAAATCAGCCATATGACACCATGACGTAACAGATTACATGTCAGTCCACTTGGTTATTAACAGCTAATGACGTGGCAGTTAACCTGTCAGATCATCATGTACCGTATTTTCCGGAATATAGGTCGCAGCTTTTTATCATTTTTGCATGCCCTGCGACCTATACAGCATTCAGGTGCGACCTATTTATGGCTTTTTATAAAATAAGCTGATTTGTAATCATTTATTAACAAAAGTTAAACTGAGACACACTCTTACAATAATGTCAGCTAACAAATATATATTTTTTAGGTGTTTATCCTGCTAAAATTAAAATACCGGTACATGCAGGTCTGTTCGCTGCTACTGCATGTCTGGTGCTGCGCGTGCATGTTTTGTTTCATCAGACGTAGCAAAACAAATTTTTTAATCCAGCTCATTTCACAATTACGTTCATTTATTAAAGAAAAGTTCAGCTCAGACACATATTTGCTATAATTTTTATCAAACAAATAATTGTTTTTAAGTGTTAATCTTCTTAAAAGCCTTGCTGTGCGCTCCTGTGGAAGAGACATTTGCAGCAGAGCTAAACACGGTCCACATTTTGACGTAGGTGCGACCTATATTCCGGAAAATACGGTACTTTGTTATTGACAGCTTCATGATGAACTGACGGCTCCTCCTCTAAGCGGGCCTCTTGCAGAATGTGCATGTGCACGCACTGCAAATTGTGTAAATACACAATAATTCAGCAAAACAATTTACTGACGTGCCTTTTTTGTATCTTGCAGTAGTGTATGCTAAACGGATGGCTCCTCTAAAAGTCGCGGGCCTCTTGCAGAATGTGCATGTGCACGCACATGCGTATTAACTACATGTATGCAACGCTGTCATGTATGCAGAACAGACAGAACGTCAGTTTGTTCTTCATTCATGGAGTCGGGTCGGATGAGATTACCACAGAGTTTGCTCACATCCAACCAACAACAGCTTAAGGCTCAGAGCATCACTCTGGATCCTGCTGAGCGCTCGGCAGACGCGTACAGAACCAGTTCTGTCAGCTGAACTGGTTCTGATCCAGCAGACCCGGCTTCCTCAGCTCTGGCTTTGGTCACAGCTCCGTGTCCTGTCGATCCGTATTTTGGTACAAACTCCAACAAACACGGTTCAGTAAAAGGCGGCTACACCAACCTGGACCAGAACTGAAGGTCTTTCAGAAATGAGGACGACATTTGATCCAGCTGACAAGAGTTTCTATAAATATAAATGTTATAACTTCATGAGGTTATTTAAGTTTGGAAATGTTTAAACCGACAGCACAGGTCAGATAAAAGAAACTCTTTTGCAGCTACAGGTGAACCCACTTAATACTGGTTATGATTTTAATGGTTTACTGCTACTAAAATATACTACAGACAATCATCATCATCATCATCATCATCATCATCATCATCATCATCATCATAATAATAATACTTTGTAATAATAATACATAAACTAAGAGTCAGTCTGTCGTTGGTGCATCAGACCCCTGAGGGGTGGTGTCCATCAGTGAGTTTTAATATATATTTCTGATTATTTTTTATTATTTTGTGGTCATTGGTAAATGGACTGTTTTGATGTTGCTCCTTTTATCTAATCAAGACACTCTAAGCTCTTTGCAACAATCTGTGCCTTGTTTACCTCCACACACATCTGTACCGCACTCTGCTCCATCTCTACAAAGATCATCTGAGTCTGTAGAGACCAATCAGAGATTTATCACATTCAGACGCTGATGGGACACACATCAGAGGCAGTGAGGGGTTCAGTGTCTTCAACATGTGACTGCACTCTGGTGGAATTGCACCCCCAACTCTCCCATTGCAAGTCGACGCCTCTAACCACTCATCCACCGCCGCCCCATTGATTATTTGTTATTAAATAATTGTTTTCTTGATAGAAGATAGTTTAGCTCTGAAAAATGTTTTAAAAAAATGCTGCAGTTTTGTTTAACAAACAGGAGCTCCACCTTTAAACTGGAACGGTTGTTGTTACCCCTAAAGGGGCGGAGCTCTGTTTTCCCACAAAAGAGGTGGAGCCTTTTCCCAAAAGGGGTGGAGCTTTGTTCATAGCACCTGCGAGTGTTGCACTGGTCCAAATTAACTGGGAGAAGATCTGTTTGAATCTTCTTTATTTCTGAGGTTCAGTGAACGCATCATGGTTGGACGTGACAGATGGGGGTGCTGCAGAACCCTGCAGACCCTGAACGGGTCTCTGAAGGAGAAGTTTTCAAACACAAACCTAACCTGGTTCTGTTTCTTCTGCAGACGGTTCCGTCGTACGGGACTCAGGCTCCTCACAGCAACTCCCACAGCGTCCACATCCCCATGACCGAGATCCACGTCCACCGAGGGAGCGTTTTCGACACCGGGGGAGACCCAACGGGCCAGAGGCAAGCCCACACAGTCTACTACAACATCTGCCAGGTGTGAGGACCCAAGCCTGCCAGAACCTGCTCAGAACTTGTCTGAGTCTTTTGGGCCCGGTCCGAACTCATCTGAGACCCTCAGGACCTGGTTCAACCATATCTGAGCCTAGCAGAACCGGGTCCAAACATATTTGAGTCCTACGGGACTAGATCCAAACACATCGGTGCCCTTCAGGATCCAGTCCTAGTCCACCTGAACCTGGAAGGACCCGGTCAGAACAGTTCTGAGCCTGAAACCACTGGTTTATCTGAGGATTGTCTGTGACCCGTGAAACCCTCAGACACGAGGGTTCTGGTCCGTGCTGCATTCAGTACCTTCAGACTGGGTGGTAAATCATAGCAAACTGAACCCAGATCAGGTCTGTCAGAACCAGAAGTGGTTCAGGTTTCTGATCTGGATCCAGAACCTGGAGCGGAGTCACAGCTGTGTTCAGAGACCCGGACCGCAGAACCTGAACGGACTCACCTGTGGTTCTGGGCTTTCAGGTGTGAACAGTGATGTGATTGGCTGTTGCTCGAGGCTCCTCCCCCTCGGTTCAGGGGTCACACTCTACAAATCAAGTGCTCTTCGTCTCTGACCTCCTCCTCTTCCTCAGCATGCGGGCATGCTCTCCGACTGGCTTCATGTGAAGCTGCAGCATTGTTTACTCTTGTTTGTTGTTGTTGTGGTTGTTGTTGTTGATCATGTTTTTTCCTGTTTGTATTCATTTACCAATCTGTTAGCAAAATATTTCACGACTCAGTGGATGGATTTTAATGAAACGGAACATAATCTTTGGAAAACTGTCAACCTTTAGGCAGGAACCTGTCTTAAGATGGCCGCCACAGCAGTTTTGGTCAAACCTTGTAGATGTTGTGTGTTCTCACAGCCTCAGAGAGTGTATTTGGGACAACTAAGGGGCGGCCGTGGTGTAGGGGTAATGGCAGTTGTCTCCCGATCGGAAAGTTGGCGGTTCGACTCCCGGGACCCGCACCATGTGTCGTTGTGTCCTTGGGCAAGACACTTAACCCTGAGTTGCTCCCGGTAGGACTGGAAAGCACCTTGCATGGTAGTCTGCCGCCACCGGTTTATGAATGTGTGTAGCATTCAATATATGTGTAGCACTTTGAGATTTTCAGTAATGAAAAGTGCGTTATAAATTGAATTAATTATTATTATTATTATTAA
>JBBPBX010028215.1:0-10828 GCA_038048925.1 Garcialebias charrua
AAGGAACCCAAATACATAAAACGAACGACGCACCATCAAGTGGTTGACACAAAGCACACAATACAATCCTCCGGCCGCATTAATTTAGCTTGATACAGCGGGGTTCTCTCATGATTTATGAAGAAACTGAGCACAACCAGCTAGCCACAGTGTTAGCACAAGTTCACCTCTGACCCGGAAGATGTCAAGATGGAATAGTCCATTTTTAGTAGGGGGATACAGAAATCGACCGGTTTTTGTATTGTGTTTTTAATGATCGTTTTCATCGTAACTATAATTATTTTTATGTTAAATGTACATTAAAGCTGCAGTATGTAGCTTTTTTTATGAACATATTTCTTCACTCTGTCACTACCTCCTGACAGACTGATGTTAGCCAGGTAATCTCTGAAAAAAAATAAAAAAAATATTGTCCCCTTGCTTCTCCAGGTGGTAAATAAGCATTTCTAAAAAGAAAAGGTGACCCACCATTTTCCAGCCAATAAAAACAGAGTTTGTAACCAGCCAATAAAAACAGAGCTTGAATTTGAATCAGCCAATAAAAACAGAGCTTGAATTTGAAATTTAACAGACCACAAGGGGGCAGAGCGGGATCAGAATGCTTTGCCTGTTGAAAATATTTCTAAGTGCTGGAGTTCTACAGAAACTGCATACTGTACCTTTAACAAGCATGAGCATAGGGGTGTAGGTGACTGGCCGGGGCGGGGCGGGGCCGGGGCCCCTGCTGATTGGGATCCCCAGGCAACGGCATCATTTGCCTACATGGTAGATCCGCGTCTGTTCTCCCCTCTGCTCCCCCTCCCTCCTCTCTGCTCCCTCACCAAGGGGGAAAAAGGTAAACAAGCAGCTACGAGAGCCAGCGTAAGAGCCCGTAAATAAGTTTTTTCGTTTTTACTGATAGATAATTAGTTATTAGCGATACTGCATTTTAAATAAAAATAGCACAAATCCGCTTATGAATTATAAAAGTTAGTCAAACCGCTGTAACGCTGACAAATAGTTTAGGTCCGCTGTAAGCGGATTAGCGCTTTAGCGCTACCTGGCGGTCTGTGCCCACCTTTGTCTACTGATAACAACAAAACCAGAGATTATTCTTCTGATTATTAATTAGGACAAAAATAAAGAGTCTCTTGTTGCGGTGATTAGTGTCCTGTATTCAAACCAAATGAGATAAACAGTGTCACTGTAAATCTGCAGGTTTCAGAGAAAAAGTGCACCAATACACATTCAATAAGAGGATGTTCAGCTGTTAATTCCAGTTTGAATTAAAACGGTCTTTGACTATCAAACATTGAATTCAATAATGCTCACTTAACACAAGGTTAATTTGATATAATTGAATTAACACAAAGTAAAAGAATAAGAGTCTCTTGTGATTTAATTTGTGTCTTGATTCAAATTAATAAAATAAATCAGTGTTCTGTTTCACTGAGAGATTCAGTGAAAAAGTGTTTGAGAGATGAAGGTGTATCACTACAGTATTACTGTGCTCAATTGGCCTGCCAACTCTCCTGACCTGAACCCCATAGAGAATCTGTGGGATATTGTGAAGAGAAAGTTGAGAGACACAAGACCCAACACTCTGGATGAGCTTAAGGCCGTTATCGAAGCATCCTGGGCCTCCATAACACCTCAGCAGTGCCACAGGCTGATTGCCTCCATGCCACGCCATATTGAAGCAGTCATTTCTGCAAAAGGATTCCCGACCAAGTATTGAGTGCATAACTGAACATAATTATTTGAAGGTTGACTTTTTTTGTATTAAAAACACTTTTCTTTCATTGGTCGGATGAAATATGCTAATTTTTTTAGTTAGGAATTTTGGGTTTTCATGAGCTGTATGCCAAAATCATCTGTATTAAAACAATAAAATACCTAAATATTTCAGTTGGTGTGCAATGAATCTAAAATATATGAACCTTTCATTTTTATCATTACATTATGGAAAATAATGACCTTTATCACAATATGCTAATTTTTTGAGAAGGACCTGTACTGCTGAGTGAGCTGACCTTTGTATGAATATGTTAGTCACATGTTGCTGTTTCTCTCAGTTTGTGGCCATGACACTGCAGAAGATGCAGCTGCCTGCATGGAGCTCATGCTGTGGAAGATGAAAGAAGATGGAAAGCTAAAAAAAAATGACAAAGCACCCACTGATTATATGTGAAAAGAGGTAAAATGGTGCAGAAAGGAGTTGAACAGCTTCTACTATGTCTGCACGGTGGATGAATGTAAAGGCCACGACACTGTCACAGCTGCAGCTGAAAGGAGAGAGAAGCAGAAGGAGCTCCAGGTGAGGAGAGAGAACATCCAGCAGAGAATCCAGGGCAGAGAGACAGATGTGAAGCTGCTTCAGCAGCAGCTGGAGGCCATCAACGTCTCTGCTGATCAAACAGTGGAGGACAGTGAGAAGATCTTCAGTGAGCTGATCCGGCTCGTCCAGAAAAGAAGCTCTGAAGTGAAGCAGCAGATCAGATCCCAGCAGGAAACTGAGGCCAGTCGAGTCGGAGAGCTTCAGGAGAAGCTGCAGCAGGAGATCACTGAGCTGAAGAGGAAAGATGCTGAGCTGAAGCAGCTCTCACACACAGAGGATCACAACCAGTTTGTCCACAGCTACCAGTCAGTGTCAGCACTCAGTGAGTCTCCACACTCATCCAGCATCAATGTTGGTCCTCTGAGATACTTTGAAGATGTGACAGCAGCTGTGTCACAGCTCAGAGACAAACTAGAGGACATTCTGAGAGACACATGGACAAACATGTCACTGAGAGGGACTGAAGGTTTACTGTCAGAACCAGAACCAAAGAGCAGAGCTGACTTCTTCAGATATTCATGTGACATCACTCTGGATCCAAACACAGCTCACAGACACCTGTTATTATCTGAGGGGAACAGATTACTGTACTGAGCATGAATCAGGATGTTTTGACAGCCTCAAACGAGTCGGTAGGGGAGAGGTCGGACTACAGAAACTACTTGAGCACCATCAAACTGGATGACCCACTATAAGATGGCACCATTTATAAGATTGAGTTTGTTGCAGCTCCTTGGACTGAAGAAGTCTTTAGGATGAAATATGAAACGTTTCAACAAAAACAGAAACCATCCAGTGGACCCAACTTAACTTTCTTGGCTTTGATGAGAACAGTTTAAAAGTTTATTTGCGCTAAAATTTTGAGGTTCTTAAAGTTGCCATAAAACAGATGTTTTACTGATGCCTAAGAATGAATCAAAAAAAGCTCAGAAATATTAATGAACGGAGGATTGTTACTGGTTTATTTACACAATAATCACAACTCCAACATATGCATTTGGTTATTACTTTGATCAATTGAAAAATGGAGATCAAATTATTAGCATAAACTCAGGCAATATTTACAGTCTCTGAAGTCTGTTGCTCCTGTGTTGCTGCTGGTGGTAAAGTCAGCAGGAGCACCACCTCCTGACGGGGGCCTCCTGCACCTCATGGCTGGCAGTAAGGCTTCCGTTAGGCTCTGAGCTATGAGGCGCATATGCGCTCCTCTCCATCCTCTTCATCACCAAGTTTAGTAAAGTGGTCACTGATGCGTCCACGTCAACACCTGTCACAGCACTCGTCTCGAAGTAAGGGATCCTAAAGAGAAAATAATATATTTAATATTCAATCATATACACAGAACATTTTGTATGTGTTGAAGACCAACTAACATTCTGTGAGGCTGGTATAAAAATTGCGTCCTTTTTTGTCCATCTGTAACAGTTATGTCTGTTACTGCAAGATATGTTTTGTATTATTTCTGTTATATACATTTAAAAGATCTGAAGGGGCTAAAACTGTTTCAGTAAGGTTTAATTTAAGATGTTTCTACTGCAACAAAAGGCCCTGGACTGGTTCAGCACAGCAGAAGCTGATCGGCACCATGTTGTGGTGACCTTTCCCGTTTACGGTAATAGTCTTTCAACAGAAAAAGTATTTCAAGCACATTAATAAATAAAAATATTGCACAGCCATTCTAAAGTCGCTTAAGAAAGTTTACTACCCAAAACAAACCTGCAGAAAAATGTTTGATGAGTTTTAACTGGCAGGAGACAAAACTATGAAATATTTTACCTATTTTATCTTTCAACAGCAACAATGACATTTTGAAGCAAATTGATTTTAACCAAAGGACAGGAAAGATAAAACATAAAACTTCTAACAGGAATTATATAATATGCCAGGTTGAGTCCCTGGGGTTTTGGTTTAGCTTCTTCTTTCGACTTGTTCTTTCACAGTGAGTCATCCTCCTCCATCTCTCCTCTGCATCCTCTGTCCTCACTCCAACTATCTCCAAGTCCTCTCTAACTGCATTCATATTTGTCCTCTTTGTCTTTTTCCTGGCAGCTGCATTTCTAACATCCTTCTACCAATATACCCACTGTCCCTCCTCTGGATATGTCCAAACCATCTTAGTCTCTCTAACTTTATCTCCCAGTTGTTCAGCCTGTGCTGTACCTCTGATGATCTCATTCCTAATCTTATCCACCTTTGTCAGTCCTAAAGAACATCAACATCTTCATTTCTGCCACTTCCAGTTCTTCTCTCTTTTTTGTTAATGCCACTGTCTCCAGACCAGCAACATACAACATAGCTGGTCGCACCACTATTAGAAACATATTTGTTGACGTTTGCTGCCACCCTTTTGTCACAATTCACTCCTGAAACTTGTCTTTATTTTATTTATTTAACATTTATTTAACCAAGCATAAAGACAAAGAACAAATTCTTATTTACAATGCTGGCTGCCGCCTGACAAGCACCAACAGGCACTTGTAGGGTCGATGGAAGGGAAACAATACAATAAGGCCATGCATTGAATACAGTAGTTAATAATCAAGGAAAACTTATCTTAAATGATCAAACGTTTTGAATTGTTTCCACTCACTTGTATCTATCAGCCAGGTCTCTGGCCTGTTTGACATGAACATCCCTCAGGTCTTTCAGATCGGCCTTGGTCCCCACCAGAACCACATCTGGGTTATCACAGTAGGCGTTGGCCTGTAGCTGACCTTAACCAGCACAAAAGAAGTAATTTTAATCAACAGCATGAAAACTGAAACTCTGAGTCAATCGAGTTCTTCACTGATACAACTGGAAAATGAGTGGACACATACTCATCCAGTTCCTGACGTTGAGTAAACTCTGCTGATTGGTCAGATCAAACATCAACAGGAAGCCCATCGCATCTCTGAAGAAAGCTGTTGTGAGGCTGCGAAACCTACAGTGGAGCAGAACAATATATTTAAACCACAAGATACGAACACCCAGAACTATTTAGGTGGCCCAGTCCCACTAACTGTGGTCCACAGAGCCCCAACACAGGCCAGTTCTGGTGTTTTTCAGAGACCAGCCAAGAGGAGGAGAGAACACTAAAACTCACATCATCAGGCTGAAAATATCCCGGCAATGACAGAACAAAAGAAGAAGAAAAGAAACAAACGTTTAACCTGCAGATACCCAAATCAAGCTTTTGGTAAATCAACTAACCCAAATAAGAACACCGGCACCTCCTTCCCCTCACTACAGGACTTACACAGTAACCACCTCACTCGAAAAGCCCTCTGCATGGCGGGTGATCCCACACACCCACTACACAGCTGCTTCAGCCTGCTGCCCTCAGGGAGGAGACTGAGGAGTCTCCAGGCTCAAACCAGCAGACTAAATGACAGCTGTGTTCATCAGGCAGTCAAGATGCTTACCTCTCTGCCTGCCCTGCCTCCCCTCCCTCTTGTACTGCCTTAACCCAAGAAAACTTTCCCACATTACCACACAACACAAAGATTTTTAACACTGGACTCTGTGTCATCAAAACGGGTTATACACTCAACACACGGTCATGTGCTCATTCAGTTTGCACTACTTCTCATATTTGCACTAATGTTTGTATTACATTCTGTCTATAGTCATACTACAGTTTACATCTACATTTACACTACTGCTGTATATTCTTTTTACTAGCCTTATTGCATATGTCACTTTACCTCTATACCAATATCAAATACCTCATACATATACTGTGTGTGTACATAAACTTCATATGCTGCTTTGTCACTTTATTACAAATGTCAATGTCCGAACCTTCATTTTATTTTATAGATATACTTTTTATACTTTTATACTACTATGCTAAAACTCGAGGACAGTATTACACTTTTATTATTTCATTTTATGCTTATGTTTATTAAATGTTTTAATGTTTAAATGGTTATTGCTGCACCGAGGGTCTGAGAGAAATGTAATTTCAATCCTGTGTATGTCCTGTACATATCGCAGTTTTGACAATAAAGTTGACTTTGACGAAAAGAATAATTAGCACAAAAACATGGTTATTCCATGACAACAAAGTTCATGCTCAATCATCCAGGTACCAAATCCAATAATTCTCAGTCGGATCATCTGGACAGTTGTTTTTTTAAAGAGCCGTTTCACCCTCTATCCGGAGGGCTTCATCAGTCAGATGAGTTCCAGGACTCCAGGGGAAATGGTTTACTGGAACTCCTCTGACTGACAAAGTCCTCTGGATAGAGGGCGAAACATCTATTTAAAAAAACTGTCCAGATGACCCGACTGAGAATTATTGGATTTGGTACCTGGATGATTGAGCATGAACTTTGTTGCCTTGAACCACTTTGGCTGTGGCTGCCTGCCTGGGAGGAGTCGACGAGAGACAGGATGGTACCCAGAAACCATTTTAGCTCCAGAAAACTGGTTGGTCCACTTAAGGAGTTTACTGCTTGGTGGGGAAACAGTTTAATGGAACTCCTCAGACTGATGAAGCCCTCCGTATAGAGGGCGAAACGTCTCTATAAAAAAGAAACTGTCCAGATGACCTGACTGAGAATTATTGGATGGTTATTCTAAGTTTGACAGGAGTGTCTATAAAACCAAACAACGTCCCAGTGAACTTCAAACCCAACAACATCCTCTAACAAAACCTGATTCATCCAGTGAACAAAACCAAACAGATGCAGAGAGAAGTGTTAGGAAACTATTAAAAAAAACAAAAAACTACACAAATGCATGACACAACACAGAAGAGCCAACTGTTCAGATCAGGAATCTGTGATCCACTTACATCTCAAGGACAGGAGACACTTTTCAAAGGACACTTATGTCCATATTGTCCATGTTCATATTTTGGACAGAGAAGATAAAATATAGATTAGATCGATAGACAACGATAAGATAAAACTTTATGGTCTACCACAATTGTGGCAGAAGTTCTCCTATGACACGCTCTACATTCATCAAACACACACAAGAACCAACAATAGAAGATAATAAAAACCACATTATTACCATTAGTTACCACCAGATGTGTCTGCTTAGCTTTGTTTAAGAACATTATTGCAGATGTTGAAAATGATTTCTTATTAATAAAAGAAAAGGAGGTCTTAGGTTTCTTCAGTGCGTTGTAAAAAATATTGTAACCTATCAGAATATTTACTGGTTCTGGTTTTAACAAAATTCTTATCTTTATTATTCATTATTGCTCTTAGCGGCACAGAGGTGAGAGCTCTCGCATTACAGCAAGAAGTTTGCAGGTTCGCCTCTCAGCCTGGGATCTTTCTTGATGGAGTTTTATGTTCTCCTTGTGCACACGTGGGTTTCCTCCGGGTACTCCGGATTCCTCCCACAGACTAAAAACACGCAGGTTAAATGAACTAAATTGTCCCTAGGTGTAAAAGAGAGCATGAATGGTTGTTTGTCTCTATGTGATGGACTTGCAACCTGTCCAGGGTGTACTCGGCCTAACGCAGTGACTGTTGGAGACAGACACCTGGGGCCTCATGTATCAACCATGCGTGCGCACAAAAACATTGCGCACGTCACTTTCCACGCAAAGTGGCGTATGTATCAAATCTGATATGAACGGGAATATCTGCGCTTCCACGTAGAAATCCACGGCTGCTCCCCTGCTTGCGTACGCACGTTTCTGTGGTTATTGTTCCTTTGGCGACACTTACAGGTGATCTGTGAAACTGTGTCCATGATATGAAAACAATCATAAATCCCACCAAACACACATGATTAACGATTATTACATCCACATGGACGCAATTAGATGAGTGGATATAAAAGCATGCGCCAGATAGTGGCAACAATATTGACAACAATGAGATGTAATTTCTTTAAATAAGAAGTTAACCAAGCTGTATTAACACGCCTACGTTTAGGTCAGTGGGTAAAGCGCTTGCCTTTAGTTCCAAAGGTCGTGAGATCGACTCCCGCATGGTACAACGTTTTTCTTTTTCTTTTCGTTCCAGATTGAAATACACATGAAAACTATTTACAAAACAATAAATCGTCTGCTTCCTTTCATTTCATGTATTGTTCTATTTCTTGTTGTTTCATTCAATAGTTTTCCTGTGGTCTTTAAATCCGGAATGAAAAAAAAAAACATTGTACCAAGCGGGAGTCGATCTCACGACCTTTGGGACGAAGGGCGGGCGCGTTCGCCACTAAGCTATACAGGCATGTTAGATCAGCTTGGTCAACTTCTTATTTAAAAGTGGATGGTTTGTTTTGCACTGTGCGTGCCGAATGAAGCCTTTTTCCGTGCTTCTCTGCCTCACTCAGAAGTGATTTCTGTTCACAGTCCGTGAAGTTCCTCTTTTTTCCACGTTCCGACATGATTTGCAATGGAGCAGAGACGACATTCCTGTCGTGCATGGCATATTTGAATGACTTTGCATATTCATACGGAGGCGTGTCAAGGGCGGAGTCGGCCACTCTCTCATGTGCGCTGAATTCCACGTTGATTGTGTTGTACATAAGGAATGTGCGTGGATTCCGGTGTACGCACAGTTTGATAAATCTGGATTTTTTTGTGCGTGGACACTTTTCTGGATTTGTCCGTACGTTACTTTTCAGTAAGAAATCTACGCAAGTCTTTGTACATGAGGCCCCTGGGGCCTCATGTATCAACCATGCGTGCGCACAAAAACATTGCGCACGTCACTTTCCACGCAAAGTGGCGTATGTATCAAATCTGATATGAACGGGAATATCTGCGCTTCCACGTACAAATCCACGGCTGCTCCCCTCCTTGCGTACGCACGTTTCTGTGGTTATTGTTCCTTTGGCGACACTTACAGGTGATCTGTGAAACTGTGTCCATGATATGAAAACAATCATAAATCCCACCAAACACACATGATTAACGATTATTACATCCACATGGACGCAATTAGATGAGTGGATATAAAAGCATGCGCCAGATAGTGGCAACAATATTGACAACAATGAGATGTAATTTCTTTAAATAAGAAGTTAACCAAGCTGTATTAACACGCCTACGTTTAGGTCAGTGGGTAAAGCGCTTGCCTTTAGTTCCAAAGGTCGTGAGATCGACTCCCGCATGGTACAACGTTTTTCTTTTTCTTTTCGTTCCAGATTGAAATACACATGAAAACTATTTACAAAACAATAAATCGTCTGCTTCCTTTCATTTCATGTATTGTTCTATTTCTTGTTGTTTCATTCAATAGTTTTCCTGTGGTCTTTAAATCCGGAATGAAAAAAAAAACATTGTACCAAGCGGGAGTCGATCTCACGACCTTTGGGACGAAGGGCGGGCGCGTTCGCCACTAAGCTATACAGGCATGTTAGATCAGCTTGGTCAACTTCTTATTTAAAAGTGGATGGTTTGTTTTGCACTGTGCGTGCCGAATGAAGCCTTTTTCCGTGCTTCTCTGCCTCACTCAGAAGTGATTTCTGTTCACAGTCCGTGAAGTTCCTCTTTTTTCCACGTTCCGACATGATTTGCAATGGAGCAGAGACGACATTCCTGTCGTGCATGGCATATTTGAATGACTTTGCATATTCATACGGAGGCGTGTCAAGGGCGGAGTCGGCCACTCTCTCATGTGCGCTGAATTCCACGTTGATTGTGTTGTACATAAGGAATGTGCGTGGATTCCGGTGTACGCACAGTTTGATAAATCTGGATTTTTTTGTGCGTGGACACTTTTCTGGATTTGTCCGTACGTTACTTTTCAGTAAGAAATCTACGCAAGTCTTTGTACATGAGGCCCCAGGGGCCTCATGTACAAAGACTTGCGTAGATTTCTTACTGAAAAGTCACGTACGGACAAATCCAGAAAAGTGTCCACGCACAAAAAAATCCAGATTTATCAAACTGTGCGTACACCGGAATCCACGCACATTCCTTATGTACAACACAATCAACGTGGAATTCAGCGCACATGAGAGAGTGGCCGACTCCGCCCTTGACACGCCTCCGTATGAATATGCAAAGTCATTCAAATATGCCATGCACGACAGGAATGTCGTCTCTGCTCCATTGCAAACCATGTCGGAACGTGGAAAAAAGAGGAACTTCACGGACTGTGAACAGAAATCACTTCTGAGTGAGGCAGAGAAGCACGGAAAAAGGCTTCATTCGGCACGCACAGTGCAAAACAAACCATCCACTTTTAAATAAGAAGTTGACCAAGCTGATCTAACATGCCTGTATAGCTTAGTGGCGAACGCGCCCGCCCTTCGTCCCAAAGGTCGTGAGATCGACTCCCGCTTGGTACAATGTTTTTTTTTTTTCATTCCAGATTTAAAGACCACAGGAAAACTATTGAATGAAACAACAAGAAATAGAACAATACATGAAATGAAAGGAAGCAGACGATTTATTGTTTTGTAAATAGTTTTCATGTGTATTTCAATCTGGAACGAAAAAAAAAAGAAAAACGTTGTACCATGCGGGAGTCGATCTCACGACCTTTGGAACTAAAGGCAAGCGCTTTACCCACTGACCTAAACGTAGGCGTGTTAATACACCTTGGTTAA
>JBBPBX010028216.1:0-11344 GCA_038048925.1 Garcialebias charrua
CCAGGAAATGCTTTCCAAGATGCATCAGCTTATAAATAGCATAACCAGACCAAGGCATCGTGTCACCAGGTTTCTGCTCCTTACCAGGTCAGCGTTGAAGGCACCAGGTCACTCGTCTTTCTGGGGTTCTCTGGTGGATCAGACCAGAGACACAATGAGGAGTACAGTACTCGCCAGGAACGGTCCAAGGTCGCTGATCATCACTGTGACAGCTTCCTGGGTCTGAGGGCAACCGCTGATGAAAAGGTACGCCGTCCATCGGTACCTTCTGCACGTTTGGACTTCAAGCCAAGAACGTGAGTCTTGCAGTGGAAAAAGGCTTCATCATCTGCAGTTATTTACTTCTAACAATTGTAGCTGAGCGACATGTTTATCTGCTCAGGAGTTGAACGAGTGGACCTTGGCGTGACATCTCTGATATGGTCCACAGACGAACCATCTTCCGGTTCGGAGCCGGAGACGATCTACTCAGTCCGAGGGTCCAAGGCGAACTGCTTTTTACACAAAGGATCTTTGTGCAAAACAACAGCTCTGATGATATTGTTTTGACTAACTAGGGAACATTGTGACTCCCCTCTGAAGAAAACAGCTTCAGCTCAAAAACTGCTCATGACAGGTGTCTCTGAAGGAATAATCACTTTCTGTAAAACAGAACAGAGAAATATGTTATCCACATTGTAATATTTTACAGGATTTCATTATAATGATTGACAGCAATCAAATTATTCATGTTCACACTTGTTAATCAAATAAAACAAACTTCATTAATGATTTGTTTTTCTTTCTTAGAAACAGAGGAAGAATAAGTAAACATTTGTCAGACTGTAGCTGACTCTGTGTCCCTGACGAGAAATGTGTAGAAAAACATCAGACATTATTGAAGTTAGAGGTAATTTTAAAGCACATGATTCATGGGGAGTCTGAAAGATGAATACGGGTCAAGGGTCATAATTAGAGCAGTGCAGCTTCATGCAACAATATATAATAATTAAATCTAAAGTTGGTTTTAACCATGTCTCCTGTATGCAAATAACATCTGGTTTCTCGTTAAGTCATTCAGTATAACCTTTAAGTTCCTGTCCATTTGAAATTAAATTTATTGCATTTCACTGCAGTATAATCCTACTGTTTATTGTCACCTGGTGTTCCTGGCTTGTTTGCAACCGTTTCCCAAGATCCCTCTTTGAACCCCAAAAACTTTTCAGCTCCTCTCACCAGTATTTTCATTTTCTCCATTTCATTTTCCCATTTCAAGTACCACATGTGATTCAATGACAATAAAGAACCTTGGTTCCTTGAATCTCATATTGTTACTGCTGTACCTGCTGTATCCATATCTTCACAGTTCCACTATCATGCTTGAACATGTATCTAAACAAAAAAAACTAAATGAAATAAAAATGAGGATGCTCTGTGAGTATGTGATTGGCGGCCCATGGCTACTGGCTGTTCGGTCCCTATACAAGCGGTGAGAGAGTTTGATTCACATTGCCAGTAGTAAGTCGGATCCCTTCAGGGTGGGAGGTGGACTACGCCAGGGCTGCCCGTTGTCACCGATTCTGTTCCTAACTTTTATGTACAGGATTTCTCAGTGCAGCCAGGGGGCAGAAGGAGTCCGGTTTGGTGGCCTCAGGATTCCTTCATTGAAATTTGTGGATGATGTGGTTCTATTGACGTCATCGTGCTGTGACCTTCAGCTCTGACTGGAGCGGTTTTCAGCCGAGTGTGAAGCAGCTGGGATGAGAATCAGCACCTCCAAATTTGAGGCCATGTTTGTCAGTTGGAAAAGGGTGGAGTGCTCTCTTTGGGTCAAGGGTGAGGTTCTGCCTCAAATGGAGGACTTCAAGTATCTCGGGGTTTTGTTTACGAGTGAGGGAAGAATGGAGTGCAAGATTGACAGAGCGACTGATGCAGTGTCTGCAGTATTGCAGACTCTGTGACAGTCCATTGTAGGGATGGGGCCGATCCGATCCAGTATCGGTATCGGTATCCGATACCAGCATAGTTTCATGGAGTGGCTGTGTTGTATTTCCCATCATGCTTAGTGTTTTTTTAGGTTTTCTAACTGAACCATGAGTAAGAAGGACGTGTGGGTTGAAGACATGCCTCCTGTTAGCTGCTAAAATTTGTGAGGTTCCTGTGGTTAGGCTCAGAGATTCTTCATTGGATGTCTCACACTGTGTTGAAATAAATGTTCTCAGTTCAAAATCTTCATTATACATAGTCGTGTACTTGAACGGTATCGGATCGGAAAAGTATCGGTATCGATCGATACCCAGTTTCAAAGTATCGGTATTGGATCGGAAGTGAGAAATGTGGATTGGTGCATCCCTAGTTGTGGTGAAGTGGGAGCTGAGCTGTAAGGCAAACTTTTCTGTTTACAGGTCAGTCTACATTCCTACCCTCACCTATGGCCACAAACTCTGGGTAATGACCGAAAGAATGAGATTCCAGATACAAGCAGTTGAAATGAATTTCCTCTGCAGGGTAGCTGGACTTTCCCTTAGAGCTAGAGTGAAAAGTTCAGTTATATGTGAGAGACTCAGAGTAAAACCACTGCTCCGCCACATCTAAATAAGCCATTTGAGGTGGTTCGGGCATATCAGACTCTGTAAATGTAACGCTCCAAATTTTCAACCTCGGCTGTCAAACTCATTGGAACTATAGCTCATGTGTAGTTAGAACTTAAAGGATATGATTGATTCTGGGGAATCTATAGATTGACCCAGATGGTCAAAAGAGGCATATATCTAAAGGGGAGGGCTTACACAGCCATTCTGACACCATGATATTATTTAAATTTGAAACTGCTAACAAGGGTCCGTATGCTTTTCTAAGTCTATAAGGCCGGTGAAAAGACTGCTGCCAGCTAAGATTTTAAAATGACCATAAACTTTGTTTAAGCTCAGCCAGTATTGTGCTGGGAAAAAATGGCTATGAAAGTCAAATGCAGCAATATTGCATTCTGACTTTAATTGGTTTTGCTATGGTCAGACATGTTTATCCATCTATCCCCTAGTATCTTTACCCACAGTGACTCTCGCAACCTATCAGGATCACTGCTGTCAGTGGTGTTCCTGTCCAGCAGTCACCGTGTGAGAGGCAGAGTACACCCTGTACAGGTTGCAAGTTGAACTGGGCTAATGCTGATGTAATAATCTCAGTGAACCTAGAATATATGAGCCAAAATGCGAGATAGAACTCCAAGACTTAAAAAAGTTAACAGTGCTTATTTACAGTGATAAGAAATGTGCAATAATATAGATGGTCTCAGGAACCCTGGGGAAGCAAGGAGAGCAGTCAGGTAGGTCATTTTTTAATTTTTTATAGATGGCCTCCCTTCTCACCTTACAGCCATCCTCTCACACCGATATGAATACAGTATATATATACTGTATATATTTTTTTTGTAGAGAGAAAGGAAAGACAGAAATTAAGACAACAAAACACAACAATTATCCACAAAAAAAGCACAAGGCAAACACACCCAACCTCCGTCTGCAATCCTGCAAAGTACATGACAGAACACAACACATACATAAAGAATAATAACATTCATGACTTTGCAGTAGCATTCCATAAATATACATACCCATACATACAAATGAATATACAGTATACATACATATACAGTACATTCATATTCAGTCACATACCCATCTACATATCTGCATATGATATCTACATATACATCCCTGCACCCATTTGTGTGTGGTTGTGAGCATGCATAAGTGAATAAGGTTCCTCGAATAGAACATTCAATAGTGACCGCAAAGCATCAGAGATCCCCCCCCCAAGGCCCGAGGCAGACAAAGGGGGGATCAGAGCCCAAGACCCCAAGAAGGACCCCGAGCCCAGAGTCCCCAGGGCCACCCGAACAGGACGAGCCACTCACCAACTCCCCAGATCCGACCAAAGGGGAGAACAGGAAGAGCCCCACCAGCGACTACACACAATGACCCCCCGGGACCAACAGCGACAAACTCACAGGCCCCCGTCGGAGCCCGCTGCACCAACGTAGCCCCAGGCCCGGTCACCGAGGCCCGGGCACCGGGGACGCCCACCCCTCGGGCCCAGACCCGACAGGACCAGAGAACCCGAGCCCCACCAGGCAGCCACCAGGCCGCGCTGACAAACGCCCAAGCGTGGTAGGTCCTTCTTAACTATGAAGATCTGAATGTGTATTTCCTTTTTGTTTACAGAAGGCAGGGCCAAACAGGGAAGATGGCCAAAAGATTTGTAGGACTAGGAGGCTCAGGCCTGGCAAGCAAGTTGCTGGAGGGCAAGGAGATGGTAGAAGCAGTTTAGCAGGGTACTAGCTTGGTCACAGGTCAGGATCCACAAGGAGCTCGAGCAGGAGGACTCTAAGGCAAGAGCACAAAGGTGAGTTAATATATGTCTCAATAGTACACTATAAGGCCAGACGCACAAAAAATGGTTGGCATCTGAATGCTCCAGAGTAAAATTGAGCTCATATGCAGCCATAAGTACTCATGGGTCCTCATGAGAAGGATGAGTCACAGGTGTTGGTAATTAGGCGCCATCTTCAAACTTGGAGGCTGCAGAAGGTTGAACTCTCACAGCTGATTTTTTTAATTTCAAAATTTGGCTTAAACAGCTGACAAAACAATTGCTCACCAATTGCTCAGTCTACTGTTACCCCATAACCAGCACCCCCACAAACATACCCCCACCCACCCCCACACAGGCATAGTTTTAGTATGTCACATTCCAGAAATGTAATTTGTGAACATACATTTTATATGTATGATTGAAAATCTTTTATAAACCCCTTCAGCCCATCCTTTCAAACTCAAACTAAAAGCAGAGAAGCAGTAAACAGACAGACAGAGAATGGAGCTTTGAGTGATATTTTTCCGGTGTGTGCATGCTCTACAGTTATTATCCACAAGACTCCCCGTGACCCCCACTGTCAGATGATAGATTTCCCACAATGACCTGCAGCAGCAAATTAGCTAATCACATGAGCCCCGCCAAGCATGAGGTATGAACAGTGGGCTGATAGTTGTGAGGCCAAACAAACTGCAGTGGAATGGGCAAATGTACTCCCACCCATTAATCACGTATCAGTTGAGAGTTGAATGCACACAAATTTATATGTACTAGATTTATGTGGCAGAAGCAATTTGACAAAAATCCATACAGGTCTTAGTAGTTTGAGCCAGGCTGTGATTAATGAGAACTACTTACATAAGAGAAAGTGAGCGGGGTGAGAAGAGAATGGGAGACAGAGCTGGAGAAGGCAGAAAAATGACAAATGCATGGCAGTACACGGTGAGGGAAAGGAATGGAGAAAAAGGTGACTAGTTGATTGACCATCAAACAACCAGCATCCAACACCAATCATCCTTACAGCCAACATCTAGACTTCTTGTTCTTTAAAAAACAGTCCTTGACCAATGATGAATCCCTTTATTACTGCAACCCGTCTTACAATTACTTAAATTAAACAAATCCAAATGTTCACTTGTTCCTCACTTGTCCATAGTTGGACACGACATCATGCACATAGGTGTTGACTTGTGACTGGATCAGCCATACATCAGTAAAAATGTAGGTGTGTGTGTATTTCTAACAAACCTGTGGTTCAAGGCCAGAGTGCAAGACAGCTATGTTCCATTTTGACACTTTGATAGACACAAAGCCATTTCTATCCCATGGTGCACAGCTATCTCTGCCACTGTGCTACACTTCTCATTACTGGTAAATCAAAAGAAATCACCCGGAAGCAAAAAATAATTGTGATAATGAGGAATAAAGAGCACATTCTTTCCAGAAGGCTCCACAACACTGAATGCATTTTGTTTTATAGGTAAATGTACTGATAAAACCTTGAAATAAATAGGTAGGTTAACATATGTGAAGCTTAACTTCAAAAATATGTTCTATTTTGTTGTTTTAGTTGGGTTCTTATAACTTCATTTGCAGGAGGATACATATTGTCTGTTCAAAACTGTAATTTCCATGTTTTTGCTTTCCAAACAAATTCGCTTCTGTTAATTATATGTGTCCCAAGAGCCAGTTTTGGTAAGCCAGGGTGAGAGCACCAAGGCCCTTGTCTTTGGCTACCATCCATGGTACTGTGCACTCGACTCGTATGGGCCCTCCAGCAGGTGGTGGGCCCGCAGGAAGGATTCCTTTGGGCTGAGCCTAACTGAACCATGTGGGTAGAGAACCAGTCAGTAGGTATTCACTGCTGAGCCCCTCTCTGAGGCTTGGCTCTAGGGTGGGGCCTCTGTAACCCATGTCTAGGCAAGGGACATTGAGCTTGTTGCCATTTTCTGTCCATACCAATTTTTTGAATCATTATTTGTCTGGCTTGTCATCTCACAAGCATTTTGTTTACCATATGTCTATGCACTTACCTTCACCTATTGTCACAAACTTTGGTTAGTGATCAATAGAATGAGACCTTAGAGATAGGATTCGAAGTTCAGTTATTTGGGTCAGATTCAGATTAGAGGTGCTGTTCCTACTCACCGAAAGGAGCCATTTGAGGTGATTTGGGCATCTGGCTCGAATGCCCCATGAACATCTTTCTAGGGAGGTGCTACGGGCATGTCTGACTGGGAGGAGAACCATGACACACTGGAGGGACTACGTCTCTCGGCTGGTCTGGGAACACATTGGAATCCTAAGATGCTGGAATGTGGAATTACCACATTTGTTGACCTTCAGAGGTCAAAAATGTGTTTCGTTCAGCTGCTGCTTTCTTCAGGGGTCGCAACAGTGAACTAAGTGGCACAAAGACTTTGCAGATATTTTTACACTGGATGCCCTTCCTGCCGCAACCACAGAGCACCGAGCTACCGCAGCCCTCTGTGTGGAGCAGAGAGCTGCTATCTAGGACACCCGGGGGAGTAGATGGTGTGGGTTAAGGGCCTTGCTCAAGGGCCCAGAGTGGGGCGAATGAGGGTGGGGGCAGGTGGGGCAGGTGTGGGTGCTTCACATACCTACATGCTGGTGAAGATTCTCAGTCATCCAGGACATGATAAAATCAGAACAAGCGTTCAATACAAAACAATTGGACTTTATTTGTTACAGAAAACGTTTCACCCTCCATCCAAAGGGCTTTTTCAATTCAAAGAGCAGGTTGTGTGACCGTGAAGTTATAAACAGGCTGAGAATGACACGCACCAACCTATGTAAATTGAAAGCTCAGATAAAGCCCACACATACCTGAGATACTATTTTATGCTTATGTTTATTAAATGTTTTAGTGTTTAGTGTTTAGATGGTTACTGTTGCACCGAGGGACTGAGAGAAACGCAATTTCGGTCCTGTGTATGTCCTGTACATATTGCAGTTCTGACAATAAAGTTGACTTTGACTTTGACTTTGATAACACACACGTCCTATGTAAATTGATGAATCAACACATCACATCTTAACAGTAGGGTTTTTTTTAAGGTCTTTGTCTAATTCACAGAGGCTCTCTGTTCTCTGGTCTCAACAGGTGTGAACCGTCTGGGAATCAAACTTAAAGCTGCATTATATGTCTTTGAAAGTTGGAACCTGAGGCCCCCCTGTTAAGAGGCGGCCTTTCTTTTTTGACGTAGACAGCTTCTTTCACACCCCTCTCAAACCATCTGTGTTCTCTGTCCAAAATGTGAACATTTTGGTCCTCAAATGACACTCAAGGGACACTCATTTGAGGACCAAAATCAAGTCAAGTCAAAGTC
The DNA here is from genome assembly GCA_038048925.1 of Garcialebias charrua. Lineage (NCBI taxonomy): Eukaryota > Metazoa > Chordata > Actinopteri > Cyprinodontiformes > Rivulidae > Garcialebias > Garcialebias charrua. The sequence goes on from JBBPBX010028216.1 coordinate 7,704, forward strand.
AAAGTCAACTTTATTGTCAGATCTGCAATATGTACTGTACAGGACATACACAGGACCGAAATTGCGTTTCTCTCAGTCCCTCGGTGCAACAGTAAACATCTAAACATTGAAACACTGAAACATATAATAATAGACATAAGCATAAAATAGTAAAACTAACACTGTCCTGAGTTTTTTTTTTTTTTTGCATAGCGGTGCAAGAGCATGAAAATCCACACCAACTCTAAAACTAAAACATTAAACATTTAATGAACATAATACTGTCCTGAGTTTTTGCATACTAGCACAAAAAAAGAGTATAAAAAGTATAACTAAAATAAACTAAAGGTTTCTAGCATTGACATTTGCAAAGTGGCAAAGCAGCGTATGAGTCAATGTACACAGTATATGTATGAGGTAGTAGTTGATGTTGTTATAGAGGCAAAAAGTGGCATATGCAGTAAGGCACATTGGGCATCCCTAAATAAGACCGTTCAGAGCACACTGTATATGTACCAGCAGTGGTGTAGATATTAGAGTAGTGTAAATAAATGTAAACAGTAGTAATTACATGTAAGCAGTAGTAATAAAAGTAAACAGTATTAATAAATGTAAACAGAGAATGTAAACAGTATTATGATTATAGGCAGTGATGTAATACAGACATTAGTGCAAGTATGAGAAGTAGTGCAAACTGTATGAGCACATGACCGAGAGTTTAGTGAAAAACTTTGTGTTGAGTGATAATGTGTGAGAAAGTTTTAGTGTTAAGGCAGTTCAAATGGGAGGGGGGGCAGAGCAGGCAGAGTGTTTAGCATTCTGACTGCCTGATGAACAGAGCTGTCTCTCAGTCTGCTGGTTCGAGCCTGGAGACTCCTCAGTCTCCTCCCTGATGGCAGTAGTCTGAAGCAGCTGTGTAGTGGGTGTGTGGGATCACCTGCCATGCGGTGGGCTTTCCGAGTGAGGCGTTTGCTGTGTAAGTCCTGCAGTGAGGGCAAGGAGGTGCCCACGATCTTCTCAGCTGCTCTCACAATGCGCTGGAGGCTCTTGCGGCAGGATGCAGTACATGCACCAAACCAATGTTCACATTTTGGACAGAGAACACAGATGGTTTGAGAGGGGTGTGAAAGAAGCTGTCTATGTCAAAAAAGAAAGGCCGCCTCTTAACAGGGGGGCCTCAGGTTCCAACTTTCAAAGAAATTTACCGTACTTTTTGCCGTATTAGTCGCTTCGCCGTACAAGCCGCTTTGTCCAATTATTGGCACAAATTTGGAAAAATCCATAAATATGTTGCTTCGCCCTATACGTCGCATCTATTATGCATCACCGCTACGCGACGCGTCAGCGCCTCATTTGCCCTGCTGAAAATGGCGGCCACAGAAGCGAGCGAGCACGGAAGGACTTTACAAGATTAACACGGTAAAAACAATTATTTGTTTGCTAAAAATTATAGCTGACATTATAGCACAAGGGTTCCTGAGCTTAACCGTTCCTTAATCAATTCACGAAATGGTCAAATCTGCTGGATTTAAATTGTTTCGGTTTGACATCTTCCAAACGGTTGCGTGCGCTACGAAAATAAATTATAAATAAATCGAATTTTATCTCAAATGTCTTATACGGGTCAACAGTTTGTAAATGAAAACCCATATAATTACACTCTGTAAGCTAAAAAAATATCTGCCGAGTGGTTTATGAGCTATTTATCTAAATACCGTAGAATTTGTTTATGGTAGCTAACCGCTAAAAACATGCTACGGTAAAAGATAGTTTTTTTTTATCTCAAACATCTCATAAAGCTAGTCAGTTGTAAATGTCCATACAGTGATTACATTCTGTAAGTTTCATAAAAATCTGTCCTGTGGTTCTTGACTTATCTTGCTAACAAACAGGTTACCTCCAGAGCAGGAGGTCGGGCAGTGACAGAGTCAGTCCGAGCAGAGGAGGCTTTTTTCGGACATATGAGCTGGAAACGGTCGGTGGACTCTCTGGAAGTGTCCCCTAGCGAACAAAAGTGGTACTGCACCATTTGCCAAAAAGAAAAACGGTCATATCTGAGTCAAAAATTGGTCTAAAAATATGGGAAAAAAATCCATAAATATATTGCTTCGCCGCATAAGTCGCAGGACATGCAAATTAGTAAAAAAAAAACAACAACAGCGACTTATACGCCAAAAAAGTACGGTAATAAAGCTTTAAGTTTGATTCCCAGACGGTTCACACCTGTTGAGAACAGACGCCTCTGTGAATTAGACAAAGACCTTAAGAAACTCCCTACTGTTAAGGTGTAATGTGTTGATTTGTCAATTTACATATGATGTGTATGTTATCTCAGGTATGTGTGGGCGTTATCTCAGCTTTGAATTTACATAGGTTGGTGCGTGTCATTCTCAGCCTGTTCATAACTTCACGGTCACACAGCCTGCTCTTTGAATTGAAAAAGCCCTTTGGATAGAGGGTGAAACGTTTTCTGTAACAAATAAAGTCCAGTTGTTTTTGTATTGAACGCTTGTTCGGATTTCACATACCCACCCACATTTTGATGTTTTCGGTACCGGGGCTTGAACCAGCAATCTTCCGATCACAGGCTCACCTTCTCTAATCTCTGTGCCACCACTCCCCTTTTTAAAATCTGTGAACTGAGAAAGGCGATAAACGAGGTACTTCTTTACTACTATTTACCTCTGCATCTGTACCTCTTTTTGGGACACTTCACCTGGGCATGGTTAAGTTCAACAACAACAGTTTTCAATCTACCAAAAAAAAGGTTTTATATTGGCATTCCTTTGGCATTGTAAACGGTTCTGCCAGGCTCTTTCAACACATTTTATTGCACCAGAGCATAATACAGTGTTCAAAAAGTCAAGGTCATTTGTAATATTTCGGTGAAATTAGATTTGAAAATAAAAAAAATGATTCCACTACAGCTAGACCTTGTAGGTGAATGTTAGTTAACTTTCCCATCATTTACAAAGGGCGCAAACGTGCAATTACGCAAGAAAACTGACTGACAATTATAAAGTCATAGTGAGTATAAAACCAAACACCTTGCCTTTGTACTACTGCTTTTGCAGTAGTAAAAGACTTTAGCCTTGTTTCTTTTTTTTTTTTTTTCAGGAAATTTTCACAACACTGGGCTGAGTTTGTCCCACAGATGACTGTATAATCTAAAGCCCAGGGAACAGCTACTAAATGGTAATTGTCATTACATTGCTTGAAGGGAAGCAATTTTCAGTCTTTAACATCACTGCAGTAAAGAAATAACAGGACTTTATAGTTTTTTTTTAAATCATTAAAACCTCCAAGAAAACAAAACAATTAGAGGCCTACTGTTTCCTTTTTCTTTTTTTCTTTTTTAATAGTTTTTTTCTAGTTTTTATTTTATTTTAAGAAATGTAAACTACCCACACTTTTTATGCCAGCATTTGAAACAAATGTAATCTTGTGCTGAGAAGGGACAGAAAGAGTAATTCGGTCAAACCTTATAAAACTTTGTCTCATCTCAATCAATTTCTTAATGCTCAGTGTGTCTTATGAATGACTCCAAGCTACTACTACATTGTAATTTTGACCAAAATCTGTAAAGTTAACAAAATATAGTTTTGGGACTTTGTTTGTGGTGGCTAAGGTTGATCAGCTGGGGTGACACAAATTGAATTATC
>JBBPBX010028216.1:11374-29233 GCA_038048925.1 Garcialebias charrua
AAAACGCACTTTTCATTAATGAAAATCTCAAAGTGCTATTACTATTAGTGAATTACCGAAGATTGACTCCAAAAGTTTATGAGTTGAGGATGAACATTTAAGTATTATTTTCTGAGAGAGTCCCTTAAATCTGCCCCGTGTGTCACAAGGACTGAATATCCAGAGCAAAATGACTGAATATGAACAATTCAAAACAGGAAGGGAAGTTCAGTGCTTTCATTTACACATATATAATCCCAGGAAATATTAAGAACCTGGTCAGTGAATGACATTAGAGAATCACTGATTCCAATAATCCTGTATTTAAACAAAGGGTTGTCCAGAGTGGAAAGTATACTGGTGGGCGAGTGGTTGGTAAGCGAGGAGGACAGCTGAGAAGACCATGAGGTAGTCTCCTGAGTTTTACTTCCGCCGTCCAGGAACAGGTAAGTCTCAGGAGTAGGGTTGGGCATCGTTTGAATTTGAGCGATTCCGGTTCCGATTCCGATTCTTTGTTTCGATTCCGATTCTTTTCGATTCTCGGTTCCGATTCTTTTTGTAGGCGGGGTTACAAAAAGACGTGTCAATTCAATTCAGTTCAGTTTATTTATACTGTATAGCTCCAAGTCACAACAGAAGTTGTCTCAGGGCACTGAACAGAAACAATCAAATATAAAAATAATAAGTTAACAGAAACTTTAATATAAAAATAATGGTAACACTATTTATCTGAGGAGACTACTTTGAGTTTAACTCCATGTTATAAAAAAGCTACAGTAGTTAGCCAGAGTTATTTCAGGATGAAATAATTTGAACTTCTGTTTGAATTTAATGCTATGAACTTTTTCCTTTTTGTTACATTTACTATGAATTTCTCACAGGGCAGATTAGAGCCAACATGAAGCACTTTGGTGTGGACTTGTTCCTGTTGAAAGTGCTTTATAAATAAAATGGTATGGTATGGTAACATGGAGGACTCACCAACATATATTATTATTATTATTATTATTATTATACATATAATATTGTCCAGTGTCTGATGCTGCAGTCATGTTACTGAGCTCCCACTGATGGGCTAACCTGGTTCCACCACCAGCAGCAGGATCTTCAGACAGAACAGCTGGTGGGATGTCCTGGTATCTGCAGCCCTCTCTCCATTTGTTTCTTCATGGACATGGAGCTGTGACATTATGTTGTGCCTCTTCCTCAGCAAAACGCTCCTCCAGTGGAGACTTTCTGGACAGACTGCAGGGAGGTTCCTAAACAAACAACAGGTTTATCAGTATTATCAGTAAAAAGAGATTATTAAATCATTTTTAAGACTGAGAATGTGTACAATTATTAGCTCTGTTGTTATTGCCTAACTAACCTATTCAATAATTCTTCAAACTGTGACATTCACTCATAATGGAATGAAAGAGAACATAAACAGAAATTATATAATAATGAAAACTAGAGACATTAAAACATTTTAAAAGACACAGAGAACTTTAAATGGATTAAGAATGTTAATAAGTGTTGGATTTGAGTGCAATGTAAGTGCAATCCATGGTTGAATCCACATCTGAAAAGGGATGCAACCTTTTCACAACATATGCTGTAACAGTTCTGTGGCACTCTTAATTCAGTTACACTGACGTTTTTACCTTGGACGCTGGTGAACACTGTGAAGCCATTTCAGGTCGTTTGTCTAAGAAAAAATACAAGCTAACGTTAGCATCGTGTTTGTATTTGAGCTGACTTACCGCTTTAAGCGGAGTATAACTTGTTAGCTGCCTTAATGTTGGTATGAGATGTAGTTTATAGTTTATTTATTTACCTGATGGAGCCGAAGAGGTAGCGATTAGCGAAAAGTTCGGCGGAGCGTTTTGCAGACGGACCACTCTGTACTTCCGGTCGGATACGAAGCGAAAATAATCCGGTGGAGCGCGTCAAAGACGGGACACTATTTTACTTCTCCACCCTCCTTTGCATGATATAAAATTATTGCAAGTGCTGCACTGACCTGACTGGTCATTTTATTAATTAGTACGCTTTCGATCGCGGAATGCTCACTTCCGGTGGATTCTTCTTCGTTGGTTTTCGGCGGCGGCTACTTCCGGTCGGCTAACTAGCATCGAACATAGGAATCGCAAATTAATATTTTGAACGATTCCGGAAAAACCGGACAGTTAGTCCCGGTTCCGAACGATTCTCGATTCTCGATGCCCAACCCTACTCAGGAGGTTCAATGGAAACCTCAAAGATGCCAATAAGTAATCACAAGTCAATAGAATATTAAAGGGCTAATAATACTAATAATAATAATGAATTCAATTTATAACATACTTTTCATTAGTGAAAATCTCAAAGTGCTACACACATTGAATGCTACACACATTCATACACCGGTATCGGCAGACTACCATGCAAGGTGCTTTCCAGTCCTACCGGGAGAAACTCGAGGTTAAGTGTCTTGCCCAAGGACACAACGACACATGGTGTGGGGAACCGGGATTCGAACCGCCAACCTTCCGATCGGGGGACGACTGCCATTACCACTACGCCACGGCCGCCCCCACGCCACGGCCGCCCGTGCTAGAAGCACGAACGATAGGTAAGGTAATGATCCAACGACAAAGGGAAGTCATCATATGCCTTTTACATGCTGGGCATCTCATCAAGGATATTGGTTTCAGGTGTGGTAGTCTGGCACCATCTAGTGACCTCAGGAAATAAGTGAACTGGAACTCCCACACAGTGGTTCATGATATATTTAGCTAACAAGCAAACAATGTTGATGTCAACATTGAATGCCAAACATTTGAGCAAAAAAATATTGCACAATGTTAAACGTTTGATATTTATACTGGGGGTGATGCTCAGCCTCCATCACACCAAATTTAGACTTAATATCTATATTGATGCCTAAGTTATAGGTATTTTATGTTAGATAACGTTGATTAGCTGTGGTGGCCATTAAATGAGATGGACTCCAAAGCCCAGCCAGTTGTAGATTTCTGTGTATTTCAAATGTTTTGATGAGTTCAAGTTTTTCACAAGATGTTTTATCTAACAGACACAAAAGTTGACTCCAATAGCTATTTGGATTGTTTTACACAAAACATCTTCTGTGATCTATTAGTGCTTGGAGTATGGCTAGCATTTAGCTACTACCACACCAAATTTCAGCTCAATATCTGAGTAATAAGCATCTTTGTGTTTTCAAACATCGATAAGCAGTGGTGACCAACTTGGCTATCCAACAATTCATTTGTGTTGTATCCAACATGTGTACAATGGTTCATGAGATTCACACATGAACAAATACATTATCACCTGCCTTTTGATTTTTGGTGGCATTTGGTAAACTGTACTTCATGTTAACTGAGTCAAGGCATCACAACTACAGTCATCAGTACTTCTTTTGATATTGAACCTGTCCTTACAAACAATTTTATGTTCACAAGTACTTTGAGACATGAACATATTACAAAGTAACACACTTCTAATGAGTTGAGTCCAAGTCATTCATCCGTTGATCCAACATGATTATTTATGTTTACATATCTCTTTTGCATACCAATGAGACACTACCCACACTCTTTACTTTATAAATAATTTGTTACAGCTAAATTTACAAACGCTGTTAACCTAGGCCCCAATGGGAAGTCTCACAAACAGAAGAGTGGTTTTAGGATGAGTCCTCAATCTCTGGTCAGCCATCCCTTCACCCATCCAAAGTAAGTGATTAGCTCATTTCGGTTTCTACTAGGATCAATAGATCTAGCTATCCATGTAGTCTAATACAATTAACAAAATGAATAAACAGAAATCTGTGAGACAATTCTCCTGGGAAAATGCATTCCTCATACTATCTGTTTTACCCAGTTGTTTGTTTTTGATGCATTTCTTCTATAGTCAACTCTAGCCAACAAATAATCTTGTGACATACATAAAATAACTAATTATGCATTCATTATTCTGACAAGAAGTGTGCTTTGTCTTTGATGTTTCATGTTGTATGAGTGCCTTTGCATACACATTTTGCATGCATTCTTTTGCATAATTAATCCACATCTGAAAGTGGTGAGACTGAACAAATTGCAATATTTGCAAGATCTTTTTTTATAAAGGTTGAAGACTTCTGATTTGGGTAACCACTCCTCCTCCCCCTTTTGTTTCCTATTGAGTTACATTCATTTTTAAGGCACTGTCAAATTGTTTTCTCGTTAAAATGATTTACACAATCGGTGTGCACTTAAAGTAGCTCACTTTATAAACCACTTTTGAGATGGGTGTTAAGTGCAGTTTGTACATGAATGGTGTTTTTTTTTAACTTTTTTAATTGTTTCTGCATAGGAAAATGCAGTTTAGAAGCTCTGTATGAAAAGAATTGTGTGCAAAGAAATCGTAGAAAAAGAAATATTGTTGACCAACCTTGGATGACTAAAGGGTTGAGAAATGCTTGTAAAAAAAAAATTACTTGTATTCATGTTTCTTAAAAACGAGAACACAACAAGCTGAAGAAAAATATAAAAAATATAAAAATAAATTGGTAATGATTATAAGAAAATGCAAGAAAGAATACTATAGTGATTTATTAAACAAGAGCAATGGTGACACTAAAACAACATGGCGAGTAATAAATGATGTTCTAAAAAGTCATAAAGCGAAAACGAACATTGCAAAATATTTTGTGAAAGATGACAAAGAAATACATGATGAGAATGATATCGTAAATGAATTTAATCAATATTTTGTAAATATTGGATCAAGCCTTGCAGCAAAAATACCAAAAGTAGATAATAAGGTGTGTCATTCAATTAAAAGTTGCACCAACAGTATTTTTCTATGGAACTAACAAAGAGGAAATTATGAAAATGGTAAAAAATCTCTCAGACAAGAGATCAAAAGACTGGGTGGACATGGATATGATGTTCGTAAAAGAAATAATGAGTTATGTTATTGAACCGTTTACATATATATGCAATTTATCTTTTTCAACAGGAATATTTCCAGATAACATGAAAGTAGCAAAGGTAATTCCTCTTTTTAAAAATGGTGATAAATGTCTATTCAATAATTATAGGCCAATATCCTTATTACCACAGTTCTCAAAAATTCTAGAAAAACTATTTGTGACCAGATTGGATCAATTTATTGATAAACAAAATATTTTAAGTAGCAGTCAGTATGGGTTTAGAGAAAAAAACTCTACTCAATGGCTCTCATGGATTTAATGGAACAAATAACTAATGCTGTCGATCATAAACAGTACTGTGTTAGTGTTTTTGTTGATCTAAAAAAAGCATTTGATACCATTGACCACACCATTCTCCTTGAAAAACTAAATAAATATGGTATTAGAGGACCAGCATTACAGTGGGTATCTAGCTATTTGAAAGATAGGAAACAGTTTGTGCAAATAAATGATGTTAGATCTGACCTCCGTGATATCAATTGTGGAGTTCCTCAGGGCTCTGTGCTTGGACCAAAGTTATTTATTTTATATGTGAATGACTTGGTAAATGTGTCAGGACTTCTTAAATGTGTTCTTTTTGCCGATGACACCACATTTTTCTGTTCGGGTAAAGACATAAAACAGATTTTGGATATGATGAAAACAGAATTTATAAAAATACAAACTTGGTTTAAATTAAACAAATTATCTTTGAATCTAGATAAAACTAATTACATGATATTCAGTAACAAAAAGAGAATTGTTGATGACAATCCATTTGAAATTGAAGATGTTGTGATCTGTAAAGTGAGTGAAGTGAAGTTTCTGGGTGTTATCATTGATGACAAACTGACATGGAAACATCATGTAAATTCCATTAAAACAAAAATAGCTAGATCAATTGCAGTACTGTATAAAGTCAGGGATTTTTTAATTGATAAAGCTCTGCATATGTTGTATAACACAATCATTGCTCCACATTTAATCTATTGTATTGAGGTTTGGGGAAAAGCGTGCAAAACAATTACAAAGCCTGTTTTTATTTTACAAAAGAGAGCTGTAAGAGTAATCACCAGAAAACATTTCAGTCACCCATCAAACACCTTGTTTCTTCAGCTAAACTTATTGAAATTCCAGGAATTGGTAGAATATAGTATTTTATCAGTTATGTATAGGGCTCATAATAACACATTACCTTTAAATATCCAAAGAAATTTTATAAAAAGACAAAGTTATTACAATCTCAAAGGGACAGAGATATTCATCAAACCACAATTCAGAACCAGCTTAAAGGGACGGTCTACCTCAATTCAGGGAGTTCGATTGTGGAATGCTCTGGAGAGTGATGTTAAAAATGCAAAATCAATGTGTACATTTAAGAAAAAGGTCAAAAAGGACTTGCTCAAAAACTATATATGATGTAACTTAGTGTGTTTGTGTATTACACTTATGTTGTACTTATGATGTAGCTTAGTGCGTTTGTGTATTACAGTTAGAAAAATTAAGTAGAGTTATTCATTTTGTGACGCAGTTTGTGTATTACAGTTAGAAAAAATTAAGTAGAATTATTCATTTTTGTGATGTAGTTTGTGTATTACAGTTAGGAAAATTAAGTAGAATTATTCATTTTGTGAACATCTTGATGTTGTGCCATCTTGTAGTTTGTGTATTACAGTTAGAAAAATTAAGTAGAATTATTCATTTTATGATCTAGTTTGTGTATTACAGTTAGGAAAATTAAGTAAAAAAAAAGGAAAATTAAGTAAAAAAAAAAATAAAAATAAAAAAAATAAAAAAAAATTAAGTGTGATGTAGTTTGTGTATTAGTTGGAAAAATTAAGTAGAATTATTCATTTTGTGATGTAGTTTGTGTATTACAGTTAGAAAAATTAAGTAGAATTATGGGTGATGTAGTTTGTGTATTACAGTTGGAAAAATTAAGTAGAATTATTCATTTTGTGATCTAGTTTGTGTATTACAGTTAGGAAAATTAAGTAGAATTATTCATTTTGTGATGTAGTTTGTGTATTACAGTTAGAAAAATAAGTAGAATTATTCATTCTGTGATGTTGCTTGAAGGTTATCATTGGTTGAACAAACTGTGAAATAAGGGGCAGATATAATAAGATTTCATCTTCTTTCTGCTCCCTTCATTTTATCCTACTTGTATTCTTGTATCTGATGAAACTGTCTTGTATTGTTCTTTTAAAATGAATGAATAAACATCAAATCAAATCAAAAATAAAATCAGTTGAACAAAAACATGCCAGGCAATTTAATCACTAAGTTGCAAAGGTAAACTAAATGGGGACTCTGGAACATTTAGTATTCATTCATTCATTCAACCTTTATTTATACAGGCTAGCCTCTAGTATAACAGTATAGGCTAGTATAACTTTAGTATATAGCTTGGATCTTTTAACGTACCGTTTGGAGATGTCCGACACATTTCATTTAATGTGTTCCACCTAAAGATCTCTGGTTTAAACCCCATGCCTCTTGTGATTCTATGATGTTGGCTTTATCCATAAACTCTCACACTGTTTTGTGATGTAGTGAGCTTAATTGGTGATTGTTTTTATTTTGTATTTGTTTCATTCAACCTTTATTTATACAGGCTAGTCTCATTGAGTCACGAGGACTCATTTACAAGAGGGACTTGTTCCAGACAGAACATATAAAGTACAGACAATGACAACAATGAACTGCAGTAAAAATGCAGTTAAAATAAGAGTAATGTATAAAACAATAAATCAGGGTGCCGAAAAACAGGGTGAAATACTAAAAACAAGAACATATTTGCTTTTATTTTTTCCATTGACATTATCAAATATTTGAAACCCCGTAAATAAATCAAGGAGGATAACTTCAGTTCCTGTTGCAAGGTGTTCCAGGTTGCAGGAGCCGAGTAGAAAAAGGCCTTTTTGCCAAGTTGCACAGAGGGAATGCTGCAAGTAATGATGGCCAGAGAGTGCATGTTGTAACTGTACTGATGGTATGACATGTGGAAGGAGATATAAGAAGGTTGCAGACCAAGGAGGAAAATAAACCAGTGTGAGAGCCTACATGTATATAATGATGACCAACTGACCAAGGAGTATAGAGTGCAGTGATGGGTACGGTAGTTACAGCCAGTTATTAATCTTAGTGCGCCATGGTAGACAGCATCCAACATCTGCAATGAGCTGGCAGGGGCATTCATGTAAATAATATCACCATAGTCAATGGCCGGTAGGAAATTAACGATTACAAGGCATTTTCTGGTATTCAGAGTCAAGCAATATCTATTTCTGAAAAAGAAACCCAGTTTTAATTTCAGTTTCATTATCAAGTTTTCTATATGTGGTTTAAGAGAGATGTGCATCAACAAAAATTCCAACGCATTTGTAAGAATCTACAAACTCAATAGGAACACCATGCACGGATGAGATAAGAAGAAGAGTTCCTGGCACCGACTTTCTGTTGGAAAACAACATCTTTTTGGTTTTGTCAGCATTTAGCACCAGCTTGAGGTGGAATGTCTGACTGAATGATGCTGACAGGTGTTGACTTACAAACATTTGTGGTTATAACATAATGTCGTCAGAGGGTACAACAGAAGTTCAATAGTCTTTTACATTTGCTATTGTTTTAATTGGTTAAATTTAGACATTAAAACTACTTAAACAACTTGGTGAAGGTGTTAACTGTACACAAAAATTGGATGGGCATACTTTGTTCTTAATTAGTTTATGCATTGCCACCAAACTGAATCATTCTGGTTTGGGTTTTGCAAGTTGTTGTTACAACACTGGATGGTTAAAAAAAAAATTTTGTTGCCAGAATTTACCAACTTTGAAGGGTTGACAACAATGAGAACTGTGCAACTTGTCACTTGGTGTTGCCAAGGTGATGAATCCTACCCAAAATAGCACAACCAGAAAAAGTGGCTTTGTCAGTCTCTATTTTAACACTATGCATTTATGACTGCGGATCAGCATAGCCATTTCATATTTTGTTGTGACACATGCAGACCAAGTCTGTACTACATAGCTCCTAAGGCCACTTTGTTTACTTCCTGCTGTCCCTGTCTTACTGCACCCTATGGAATGAAGAGAGAAGCCGGGGGTGTGAGCTACAGTGTGTGTCACACAAAGGAATATGTCTAAACTTTTCAGCAAAACCTCTACTGGATGCCCTCTCCCTCAAGAGGAAAATGTGATGAATGAAAGAGCTGAAGATTCAGCTAACGTCTCATAAGGAACATACCACTCACAAGCCCCCATTGTGCGTTCATTCTCGCATGTATGGTAATGCAACACATATAATTATAAACACACATGGCAAATCCACATGGATTTGATGATGCTGAGTGGCAGAAACCCCAGGGAGAAAGCTGTTTGACAAAACAAAACAGATGGTTTAGTGCACAATGTCACCCAAATGTCAACAGCAACAGTCCCATTCTCATTATTAATCACATGGTTCTACTGGGGCTTCAACCAACCCCCATCTCTGTGCTTTTGAGCAATATGCGATAAAAACTGTGACAAAATCACCTGTCACAGAAGGGATGTTAAAGATTTATACTTGGATTTCATCATCTCTTTCAAATACTTGTTCATTTAGCAGGGGGATGTACCACTCAATCTACAACTGCCGAGAGTGTGCCCTGGAGCAAGACCTTTAACCTCTTTTGCTGCATGATTGCTGCAGAAATAAAAGAGTGAATTTGAGTTGGTGTATGCCTCTGACTTGGTAGATAGGCTCAAGAAGAGATTACAAGCCTATATCCTCTGCTGCACAGTATGAATAACTAGTGCCTGAATGCTTTGTAAAAAATATGGGACAGGGTGAGGGTAATGTGCATGACGGGAGTGAATTTGACTCTATTGAATAATAAAACTAGGGCAGTTCACATTAAAATAAAGAGGGGACATTGAAAAGCTCATCACCTTGCCCCTTCTATATTTTAAAAGTCAGTATACAAGCACAAATAAATAACACAAAAATGTTTAACAATGGCCTTACTGACACAACAATTGTGCTTTATTAGTGTCAACAGCCTTACAATGTCTTCACCATTGTATTTCACACATCAAAAAGAAACTGGTTAATAGTGTGTTAGTGTGTGCTTACTTATAACAAAATATAAAATAAGCAAATTTACAAATGCATTTACCGGTACGTGGCATATACTTCAGAGGCCACATTTCACCTACACACCAACTTGACACAGTGACTACAATAAATGTCAATTCAGATGTGTATTAGCAGTGTATAAGTGGCATGCAAGGCTTCCATTCAAAGATCCATACAATATATTTGACCTGCTTCTTCCTTTTTTGGTCGCAGGGGGTACTGGTACCCATATTCAGCAGTCACTGTACGAGAGGCGGAGTTCACACTGGACGGATCGCAAGTCCATCACAGGTCCACATAGACAAATTATAAAAATAACCATTCACTCTCTTAGTCACACCTAGAGACAATTTAGAGTTACCAATCAGCCTAACATGCCAGCGGGTTCAGATGTTGTCAGTCCATACAATGGGCGTTATTAGCTGTTATCATCCCCATATATATACTGTAGCGGCAAAACTGTCCAATCTACCTCCTAGCATGTTTAAAAGAACGTTATCAGCGTTGTTATCGCTGTGAGAAGGCAGCGTGTTTCCGTAAACCCGGTAGTGTTGTTTTTTTGTTTTTTTCAGCTTATGTAACCGTTTTCCTAGCCTGGCCCTCGCCTTCCTACGCAGCTCCGCTCAATTCTATTTCCCTTCACTGCTCCATCTGGGGATTCTCCCATAGAGAAGGATTTCTCCGGTAGATTTTTGACCGGACCAATCAGAACAGAAGGGCAGAGTTTTTGGCCCCTAACCCACGCCCCCACCTGTCCCAGCGCGCAGCCAGCGAGCATTCGCATGTTCTCATTCAAAGCGATGCAGGACTGTTTTATATGTGACACAAATGTATTAATTTCCCCTTCTTAATCCCTTATCTGGAGTTTTCTTTTTTGCCAAAAGTCAAGTGATCGCTCCCTCCCTCCTCCTCCTCTCCCTCCGCTGAGTGCAATGATGAGGAAATGCCTCAGGTTGTCACGAGAGAATTAAACTAGGGTTTTACGTTGCTGCCCGAGTCCCTGCAGATTTTCTGGTCTTCTGGACCAGCGCTCCATGGTTTTATTTTATTTTTTAGAACGTTTTATTAACATATAAACACAGAATATGCAGCGGCAGCGAGAGGCGTGTGGAGGAGGCGCAGCAGGAGGCGGAGCTGATGATGATCTCAAGTTCACCAGAGCACGGGAAGCAGACCATATATGGCTCTGAGGGGGAGGGAGCAGAATGCTTTCCCTGTTCAAAATTTTTCTAAGATCCAATGGTTTTGTTCCTCAGCAGAGGCCACGCCTCCAGCAAGAATCGGTTCTCTATGGAGAAACTCCAGACCCTAGTACGAAGCGAAGTGAAGGACAAGGGTCTGGTTTTAACCAGGCTACCGTTTTCCTAAACCTAACCTTCAACCTGACACAGAGGACCAACCCTAAACCTAACCCCCTTACCCTTGTGCCTATGGTAAATGGTAAATGGAGCTTACTTATATAGCGCTTTCCAGCCCTTTTGAGGGGCCCCAACGCGCTTCACAGTACCAACCATCCACCCATTCATACACACATTCATACACCGGTAGTGGTAGACTGCCTTGCAAGGCGCTGCCTGTCCTACCGGGAGCAACTCAGGGTTAAGTGTCTTGCCCAAGGACAGACACAAAGAGGTATGCCGACCAGATGCTTTCCCAGATGAAAATTTTCCTAAGTGCTGCGTTCTACAAAAACTGCAGACTGAACCTTTAATGTCAGAACCTTCATTTTATTTTAGAGATATACCATACCATACCATACCATTTTATTTATAAAGCACTTTAAACAGGAACAAGTCCACACCAAAGTGCTGGACAAACAAACACGCAACAGGCAACACAGACAATGAAGTACAACACGAAAAACATAAAAACATTGCAGATCATAAATCAAACGATCCAATACAAATCAGCTGGCATTGAAAGCGATGGAGTAGTAGTGAGTTTTTAACCGGGATTTGAAAACCGAGAGGGAGGGGGCCTGTTTGATGAGCAGCGGTAACTCGTTCCAGAGTCTTGGGCCTGCTACAGAGAACGCCCTGTCACCCCTGCGCTTAAGGCGAGTTTCTGGAACTATTAAGAGTACCTGATCCTCTGACCTCAAAGCACGTGGAGGGACATATGGGTGTATCAGATCCGAGAGATAGGCGGGGGCGAGACTGTTCAGCGATTTGTAGACATACATGAGAATTTTGAATTGGATTCGAAGATGAACCGGTAGCCAGTGAAGGGAGGCCAAGACTGGTGTAATGTGCTCTCTTTTGCGTGTGCTGGTTAAAAATCGGGCAGCTGCGTTCTGAACCAGTTGTAATCGTGCAATGGTGGCTTGACTGACGCCAAACAGAAGTGAATTGCAGTAATCAAGCCTAGATGTAATGAATGCGTGAATCACTGTCTCCAGGTGCTTTTTGGATAATATGGGCTTCAGCTTAGACAGACGCCTCAGCTGGAAAAAACAGGATTTGACGATCATGTTTACATGACTGTTGAGTTTCATGGAAGGATCCATTATCACTCCCAGATTTTTGACTTTTTGTTTTTCGGACAGGGGTAGAGCAGACAGGTCAATGCAGTGGTTTGAGGTTGTGTCATTGGGAAGGAACAATATGGCTTCAGACTTCTTATCATTGAAGCTTAAGAAATTTAAAGCCATCCAGTCCCTGATGTCAGCCAGGCAGTCGAGCAGAGGTTGAATAGAGCCTGTACCATTTTGTCTTAGGGGGAAGTAGATTTGACAGTCATCAGCGTAGAAGTGGAAAGGTATATTGTGTTTCCGGAAAATAGCACCGAGTGGCAGCAGGTATAAGGAGAACAAGAGAGGACCCAGGATGGACCCCTGCGGAACCCCCCATTTAAGAGCCGCCACTGCAGAAGTAAAATCATTGATGGACACACAAAAAGACCTGTCAGAGAGGTAGGATCTGAACCAGTTTAGGGCTGATCCTGAGATGCCCACCCACTGCTCCAACCTAGCAATGAGGATCTCATGGTCGATGGTGTCGAAAGCGGATGTGAGGTCCAATAGGACAAGCAGCACAGAGTCACCAGTATCTGTGGATAGGAAGATGTCGTTAAAAACCTTCAGTAGGGCAGTCTCAGTGCTGTGGAGGGATTTGAAGCCAGACTGGAATAGCTCGGGGATAGCGTGATCCTCCAGGAAGCACTTTAGTTGGGACTCAACTATTTTCTCTAGAAGTTTAGAAACAAATGGGAGTCTGGAGACAGGCCTGAATATATATAAAGATATACATAATAGATATACATTTTATACTTTTATACTACTATGCTAAAACTCAAGACAGTATTACACTTTTATTATTTCATTTTATGCTTATGTTTATTAAATGTTTTAATGTTTAAATGGTTACTGTTGCACCGTGGGTCTGAGATAAATGCTATTTCAATCCTGTGTGTGTCCTCCTGTACATATTGCAGTTTTGACAATAAAGTTGACTTTGACTTTGACTTGATTTTGACTTGACTTTGTAGTGGTATGCAGTACTAAAATATTTGGTATCTATTCAATACCAAGAAAATTAGGGTCAATACAACCTTAATCAATACCAATACCAACACCTCTGGAAAGCCAGCAAAACCACAGCAACACATACTGAAAAGTTGAAACTATCAATCTTATCAAACTGATCTATGATATATTTTCTCACAGCATATACAGTATTCAGATTGATCTGCCCACCACTAATTATAGAAGTTAAGCATCAAGACAAGCAAGCTGCCAAAATTCCTCATTTTATAGTACTGGTCACACATGATGATTATCAGGTAATCAAGAGCATTTGATCAGCAGCAACTGGCTGCCACTTCACCTCTTTAATCACGTGGAAGGAGCAAAGGTGGACACATTAACAGATCATTTATCAATTTTTTTCAGCAGAAATGTTGGCAATTATTTTGGCATTGCAATGGGTGGTGGAGGAAAAGCCCAGAAAGGTAGTCATCTGTTCAGATTCAACGTCTTGCCTAACTAGTATTATCAGTGGAAAATCTGAAAGCTGTCAAGATCTTATCGAAGAAGTTAATTATTTGGTATATGAAATAATGCAACAAAATATAAGTATTCAATTCACATGGGTTCCAGCACATAAATGAATTGTTGGCAATGAAAAAGTAGATAAGTTGGCTAAAGAAGCAGTTAAAGCAAGATAAATTGAATATGATGTCCCATTAAAGTTGCAGTATGTAGCTTTTTTTATAAACATATTTCTTCTCTCTGTCACTATTTTTTGACAGAGTGATGGTAAACAGGTAATCTTTGAGAAATACTATATTCCTCTGGCGTCACCCGGTGGTTAAAATAGCATTTATAAAAACCAGAGCGGGCCGTGTTTGACCAGCCAATAAAAACAGAGTTATTTTCATGAACGAGCTTCCCCCGCCCTCCCCCCGCCTCTCCCAGCTGCAGCGCGCAGCAGCCGGGCACGCTCCCGTCTCAAACAGTAGCTGTTTCAAGATGGCGGAGGTGGCGAGAGCTTCGAGTGCTCAGGATTGCCAAGCGATGCAGAGTTAGCAACTTTCCTGCTTGAAAAGTAAGTGTCTTTGCTTGAATCATGTGATAGCGCAAATGCCATGTTATTATCTACAACAGGCTAAAACCGTTTTCCGGCCTACAGCTGACGTGATGCTAATGGCAGCAGCTAACTCATTCAACCTCAGTATTGTTTCGATACGTACATTTAGTTATCCTAACTTATTGTATTGTGGATCAGCAAGCAGATATGATGAAAGTACTGTAACTGTGCTGTCTGTGTAAGAGATGCATGATCACAACAACTAGCAATTAGCATATTGTCTGCAGATCATTTGGTGTTCATAATCGAAAAGTCTGTTAGTTGTACTACACAATATATGTTGTTGATGCATACATCTCAACCTCTTTGGACGTTTACCTGTATAAAGGGCCTCAAAAATCATTAATTTTTGGAATAAAATCTGTAAAACTTGCGGTGGGGTGGACGAGTTTGTTGTCTGCTGCGGACATGAGCCTGCAGTGAAGCAGGATGAAAGGAGAGCGTAAAAAGTTCAAATTTTACTTCTAGCAGCAGAACAGGATGGAAGATGGCTGTTTGATGCTATTTTTTAAATCATCCTAAATGCTTTGATATGTTAGATAAATTTGTCATTGTGTGATAAATGTGTTGAAAAGAATATCTGATTATTGTTTGAACTACATTATATGTTTTTATGCAGAGATGATGACTTTGGGGAAGGTCTCAGAAGTGAATTTGGGGAGACTCCCATTCAGGTTTTGGAAACAAGGTAAGTAAGGGGAAACTGTATTTATGTCAAGATTATTTTATGGTTTGCACTGCAACTAATATAACTGTGATCATAATATTATTACACAATTTTAAAATGTAGATGGTAAGGTTGTATGTCTAATATTGTTTATGAAATGTATTTCCACCAGATATTATGGTAGGCAGAAACAAAAACCAAAGTTTAATAGTTGTTTTTATATAATCCATCCATCCATCCATTTTCTTCCTCTTATCCGGGGTCGGGTCGCGGGGGTAGCAGACTAAGTAGGGAGGCCCAGACTTCCCTCTCCCCAGCCACTTGGAGCAGCTCCTCCGGGGGAATCCCAAGGCGTTCCCTGGCCAGCAGAGAAACATAGTCCCTCCAGCGTGTCCTGGGTCTTCCTCTGGGTCTCCTCCCGGTGGGACATGCCCGGAACACCTCACCAGGGAGGCGTCCAGGAGGCATCCTAACCAGATGCCCGAGCCACCTCAACTGGCTCCTCTCGATGTGGAGAAGCAGCGGCTCTACTCCGAGTCCCTCCCGGATGACTGAGCTTCTCACCCTATCTCTAAGGGAGAGTCCAGCCACCCTGCGGAGAAAACTCATTTCAGCCGCTTGTATCCGAGATCTTGTTCTTTCGGTCATAACCCAAAGCTCATGACCATAGATGAGGGTGGGAACGTAGATCGATCGGTAAATTGAGAGCTTTGCCTTTTGACTCAGCTCTCTCTTCACCACGACAGACCGGTGCAGCGCCCGCTTCACTGCGGATGCTGCACCTATCCGCCTATCGATCTCACGCTCCAGTTTTTATATAATGTATTTCTTTATTGTTATGGCTTTTCTGTGCTGCAATTTTAGTGGACATAAAATTAGAATAATACAGATGCACAATATTGACAATAAATATCTTTGAAGCTTATTTTTTTATTATTTTATTTTTCTAACCGCGTCACAGAAAATGTACAACTTTATAAATTTAAGAATTTTTAAAAAGATGACTTAATTAAAATTCTGTGTTCATGTATAACATACACTTGCACTGAACGTACGTATTTTAGTGCGTGTTAAAAATATGATTTTGTCTATACTTTCGAGTTAGTCTCATTAACTTTTATTGAGAGAATTTATTGTACTGGTTCCCAAGTACATGTTTCTTTATTTCATGATCAAACTTGATTATTGTTGCTTTAATAAAATATGTAATGTGTTTCCTCAGTATCAATGTTAGTTTGTTTTTTACGTTTATATTTTTTTTGTTTCAGTATGTCTTCGCTAGACATTACGACGACAATGATGAAAGTGACTTGTTATTGCATGTTCTCTCCGTGCATGCGTGGGTTTTCTCCGGGTTCTCCGGTTTCCTCCCACAGTCCAAAAACATGCATGTTAGGCTGATTGGTAACTCTAAATTGACCCTGGGTGTGAGTGAGACAGGTCTCTCTTGTAAATGAGTCCCCGTGGCTCAACGAGGCTAGCCTGTATAAATAAAGGTTGAATGAATGAATGTTCTTCTTCCTCAGGTTGTCAGCGCTGTCCTGTTGATGATGATGGTGGTGGTGGTCCCACAGACAGCAGCAAAGCCACACAGGAAGTCCTTTGAAGGTTTAGCAGAAGAAACGGTCCCTCTGCGTTTGGACCCAAACAATTTAGTTCCCAGCCTAAAAGTCAGTTCTTTGGCCAGCGACTCCATCTCACCGTGGACCTACAAGTGAGGCTTCAGCTCCTCAGTGTGTTGTCCTTCATGAAGCTCAGAGTCCTGTTAACAGTTTTTGTCTCCTCTCTGTCCTCAGCATCTCCAGGGATGACAACATGTTCCCTCATGCGCTGTCGCAGGCTCACTGTTTGCTCAAAACCTGCCTGGACCACCAAGGACTGGAGGACGGGGGCCTGGAGTCCCGTCCCATTCTGCATCAGGTGCTGGTTCTGAGGCGAGTCAAGACGCCAGGGCCAGGCACAGCTACCACTACCGCCTGGAGTCCAAACTCATCTCAGTGGGTTGCACCTGCGTGAGACCGAAGGTGATCAACCAGCACTGAGGACTGACCCATGGAGACCAGATGAAGACCATCTCCACGCGGGGTGTCCTCCAAAGATCTGTGGCAGGGTGTGGCCTTGGGGCAATTTCAATCCCAAAAATCCTCAATTAAAAGAAAAGAACTTTTAAACGAGTTGATGAAGTTTATCAATGAACCTTAATTTTTTTATTTATATATACTGTATATATATATATATATATATATATATATATATAGTAGTCATTCATTCATTCAACCTTTATTTAGTCAGGTAAATCTCATTGAGCCTCGAGGGCTCATTTACAAAAGTGACCTGCTACTAACTAAAGAATGATGAACAGCAATGGTAGAATTTCTGTTCATCATTCTACATCATATATATATATATATATATATATATATATATATATATATATATATATATATATATATATATATATATATATATATATATATATATATATATATATATATATATATATATATATATATATATATATAGATATATATATAGATATATATATATATAGATATATATATATA
>JBBPBX010028217.1:0-16613 GCA_038048925.1 Garcialebias charrua
TGACTAACGTTGATATATTTTATTTTTTTTGCCACATTGGGCTGAAATTTGGTATAGTGGTAGATGAGAGTAGCCTAGTTAAAATCAGACCCTTGTCCTTCACTTCGCTTTGTACTAGGGTCTGGGACTTCTCCCATAGACAATGATTTCTCCGGTAGATTTTTGACCGGACCAATCAGAGAACAGAAGGCGGAGTTTTGAACGACGTCGACTGACGTCGTCAGTTAAAATGGCTGCCGCCACGAAGGAATTTTCAAGAAAACAAGGTAAAAAACTATTATTTCTTTGCTGAGAAAAAATACATTTCTTAGCTGACGTTATATCAGAAGTGTTCCTGAGCTTAACAGTTCCTAAATCAATTCACGAAATGGTCAAATCTGCTGGATTTAAATTGTTTCGGTTTGACATTTTCCAAACAGCCTCGGGTGCGCTACGAAAATAAATGATAAAAAATCGAATTTTATCTCAAATGTTTCATCTAGGCCAACAGTCAGTAAATTAGAGCCATATAATTACACACTGGTAGCAGAAAAAATATCCACCGAGTGGTTTCTGAGCTATTTATCTGAATAGCCTGGACCTCGCCAGGCTAAACTAACAAAACTCCGCCTTCTGTTCTCTGATTGGTCCGGTCAAAAATCTACCGGAGAAATCCTTGTCTATGGGAGAAGTCCCAGACCCTAGTACGAAGCGAAGGACAAGGGTCTGGTTTTAACCAGGCTAAGATGAGAGCCTACCTCAACACAAAGTACTGTCAAGTTAAAATTATAAATTGGCTGCATTGAGGCAGTGCCCGTCAAAGTTTCTACAACAACCATAAGATTAGAATTGACTCAAACTGTTCAAATGAGGCTCACAACTTCCCACAATATGATTTCAACCATTGTAGCCAAAACCAAAACAATTTGTGAAAGAACCGTAGAAAGATTTTCCAGTCATGAACTTGAACCAATGGTTGTTCAGTGTAACGTGTACTAACGTCTTCTACTTCTACTTAATTTTAATTGTTAACACACTTTTAAATCAACAAGTAAAGGGCTGTACAATAAATCCCTAAATCACAGCCGATAAAATATCAAATTCAAAGGTTACAACTTCTTCGTTCAACTTTTCCCTCTTCAGGGGTCTCCACGGCAAGAAATCCTCCTCCACCTCAACTCTGTCCTCTGCATCCTCTGCCCTCACTCCAACTACCTCCATGTCCTCTCAAATTACATCCATCAACCTTCAGTCCTACATTCTTGACTTCTTGATGACTTCAAATTGAAAGGTCACAACTAAAACAAAAAATATACACACTATAAAATGTAAAACAAATAAAAATACTAAAAGACATCAAGAGCAAACTACTTAGATAGCCCAAAACATTGGTTACAAATAAAATCCCTAAAAATTAAACATATCTTAAGCTAAAAAAGCTAAGTCTGGTCCTCTGGACATTCAAAAAAACAAAACAAAACAAAGCAACAAAAAAAATGTGTAGAAACGTTTCGTCTTTCGTCTGAAAGACTTCCTCAGTCTGAGGTGCTGTGTTCAGCTCAGTCTTATAAATAGCACCCTCTCACAGTGGATCAACCAGTTTGCTGATGACAGCCAAAACCAGCTGCTCACATGATCAAGGAGGACCATCAGCCTAACGATGGATCGTTAGCACCCTGATGGTTGTTTGCTATTCACAGAGGGCTGAGTGATACTAGCAATAACAGCATTGTAAGAGGGGGACAGTTGAACCCGGAGGCCTCCACCTCTGTTTAATGATGGACGGTTTCTTTTCACAAAGATGGCCTCCTTTACTCCTCTCTCAAACCATCGTTCCTCTCTATCAAGGATGTGAACATCTTCATCCCTGAAAGAGTGACCTCTGACCTGGAGATGAGTGTAGACCACAGAGTCCTGACCTGATGATGTTGATCTTCTGTGCTGGTCCATCCTTTTGGCCAGTGGCTGTTTAGTTTCCCCGATGTAAGACTGATCACAGCCCTCCTGACACTGAACAGCATACACAATATTACTCTGTTTGTGCCGGGGGACTGGATCTTTGGGATGAACCAGTCTTTGTCGTAATGTATTTTGGGGTTTAAAAGCCACTGGGACGTTGTGTTTAGAAAATAAACATCTCAGTTTCTCTGAAACTCCCGCAACACATGGAATGACCACTGGTCTGGGTTCTTCCTTTTCACCTGATGGCTGTCTGGAGTCCTGTTTGGGTTTCTTCTCTGCTTCAGGAAGGCCCTGCAGTTAGGATATCCACATTTCTCTAGAGTCTGTCTTGTGTGTGATTTCTCCTTCTGTCTGTCTCCTGAGTTAGTGGGGACGCTGTCTGCTCTGTGGTACAGAGTCCTGATGACTCCTAACTTGTGCTCCAGATGGTGTGTTCATTTGTACTTATCTGCTCACACAGACTCATGTTCATGCTGCTGCTGTTCGGCATATTGTTTTCACACTATTAACACACTATTAAGTGTTTAGCATGTTTCTTAGTTCATATCTTGGACCTTTATTACTGTTTTTTTTTTTAATGTATTTTTGCTATTGTTGGGTGTAACTGGGACCCTGTGTACACAATTTTGTTCCACTTCATGTGTCACATGTGATGCGAATGACAATTAAAAAAAAAACTTAAACTTGAATTCAATCAGTGTCCAAAACGTTGTGGAAAAATCTTGTATTGTGTCTGCGCTACAATCTCACGGTTGCCAGATCAGGAGGACAAAATATTTTACTGCCGATTGCTCAGTTTTGTATTTTGACCCAAACTATAATTTGTGCTTAGTGAGTGTGTTCTTTCTACACTAGCTATTTAGGTGTTGTGGTTGGCCAACGTGCACACAGGAAAGAGGGGGTTGCACAAGGTCTGGCTGGTCAGATCAGATGATGGCATGAGAGTGTTCATGCAAAGCGAGATTTTTTTTTTTTGTGAACAGAATTGTTAACTATTGTATATGCATGCTTAAAAAAAAGCAATCTATTGTATAGACCCTAAAACTATCCTGATGCATGCTCAATAATCCAGGTAGAAAAATCTAAAAAAGTTAAGTCAGGTCCTCTGGATGTTCAAAATAAAAATTAAAAATAAACTATTGAAACGTTTCGTCTTTTATCTGAAAGACTTCTTCAGTCTGACGAGCTGTATTCAGCTCAGTCTTATAAATAGCACCTTCTCATAGTGGATCAACCATTTTGCTGCTGCTGCAGGCCCAGTATCACGATACTTTGAAATAATTACGGTGACTTTTGATGACGTTTAAGTGTTTTGTGATTTTTAATTTGGATCATTTAATAGCTAAAACTCAGGATATGATCAGGCAAAGTTTATAAATAAATAAATATTTTCTGAAAAAATAGAAGAGTAACTAAACAATTGATTTTTTTTCCCCTTAAACAAAGTGCACAAAACAATCACTCAAGAATAAATTAAAACATTGTGTTCAGAAACTATGATAATTAAACAAAAAATATCTCTTCATTGCACTCCTTTTCTGGATTTTGTTCTTAAATCAACAAACTGTACTTATCACAATGCAACAAATGAGGCAGCACGTTGGCACAACTGGTAGAGCTGCTGCCTCTCAGTGAGCAGGTCCCTGGTTCAAATCCCAGTCCAGGGGCCTTTCTGGATGGTGTTTGTATGTTCTCTCTGTGCTTGCGTGGGTTTTCTCCAGGTATTCCAGTTTCCTCCCACAGACCAAAAACATGCATGTTAGACTGATTGGTAACTAAATTGTTCCTAGGTGAGAGTAAATGTTTGTTTTTTCTCTATGTGGCCCTGATATGGACCTGCGACCCGACCAGGGTGTACCCCGCCCCTTGCACAGTGATGGCTGGATATGGGCACCGGTGACTCCCGTGACCCATAATGGAAGAAGTGGGTAAAAGATAATGGATGGATGAACAACGGCAACAAATGTTATAAAACGGTAAAATATATTTAGGATATAAAGGAATAAAACTCTTTCTCCTCTTCAGTTAAGTAAACATTACTTGTGCAATTTACATGGCAGTGTTAATTTTTTAACTTTATCTACCCAACTGATGTCTGTCTGCTTGTTTTGTATATAATGTACAGGTATATAGGAATCTGTCATGTCCTGTTGGTTTTGAACTGTCAACATCTATTTACTGTGATTGTAGTTTTCCTTATTTTCTTTTTGATGAATGCAAATGCTTATTGTCGATTACCATGTGACGTGTGCTGCTGACCACTTGACCAGGTCACCCTTGTAAAAGAGATCTCGGTCTCAACGGGCTCTACCTGGTAAAATAAAGGTGATTGATTGATTGATTGAAGTGAATTTATTTTCTGGGTTTTGAAAAAATAACTACAAATCAAAAATAATTAGTGAAAATACAATAAATAAAGTGTAAATAACAAAACAAATCCAAAGCCTTGAGTTCAAAGAAATATTCCCAGCAGCCTCTCTGTGGGCCCTGCTGCTGCGCTGTGCTGGGACAGTCCGCTCGCATCTTTGATGAAACTGCAGCAGTGCATACAGAAGAGAAACTGAAGCTTAAGTATCAATCTCATTACAATATTGATCAATATAAATACCGTACTCATGTTCATATCGATAATATTGATATTTTTGATCGATCCGCCCATCACTACCATCTACTTGGACATGGCGGGTTTCTCGGTCTTGTTGTCACAAACCACATTTCTCGTCTGCTCCAGCATCTTGGCAGTCAGGTACTTGAGCACCGCTGCCAGGTTGGCAGGAATTTGTCTACAGTGCCTCGTTTTCAACTCATTTGGGATTTGGGGCTGTAGTTGAGGTATTATTTGAGCTTTTGAGACGTTAATCAGTCGCTCCTGCTTCTTAAAAAAACACCTTTTTGCCATGCTTACACATCATAACAAATGTCTAAAAAAAAAAAAAACTTTCAGCTGCACATCATTTGATATCAGAGGAATCAATCATCCAAAAAAAAGTGATGTACATCCAGAAAAAAGTGGAACTGAAGTTTCCAAAAGCAGTATCTCAGAATGAAAGTAACAGAGCTACCATGCAGCCACCCCGAGCGGCACAATTCTAGAACATTCTGTTTTTAGAAACTGTTTCTAATAATAATACTGTCAACACCAGCGCTTGTTTTCCATTTAAAGTTAGATTGATCTGTCTGTCAGATGTTTGTGATGTACAGTACACTACGGTGGCCGAGGGGTGCAAACGCGCCGCAAGAAGAGATAAGCGCTACAAAAAATTAAACACGGCTGCAAATTTAATAAACACGGCTGCAAATTTAAAAAAACAGCTGCAAATTTAAAAAAACAGCTGCAAATAAAAAAAAAACAGCAGCAAATTAAAAAAAACAGCAGCAAATTTAAAAAGACGGCTGCAAATAGAAAAAGCTACAACGGAAGTGCTCCAGACCACTAGGGGCAGTCGAACAAAGAACAAATCATAAAGCATATTATAGTTTTCAAAATGGCACTAGTTATTTGTAAATTTTAACTTATTTGTTTTAAGAATATTTTACACTTATGTGAAACTGTCTTGTTGTATTTGTTTTAATACTGTGCGGAAGAAGAGCAATACAAGAATGCTAGGTTGGGTCAGTGGTCTAAGTCTTAGACATTAAGAGATGTCTTTGGATGCGGGAGACCCGGGTTCAATTCCTGGTCTCGGAAGTTTTGTATTATTACTTTTTTTTTTTTAAGCCTTTGGTTTTTGGCTAGATCGGGTGGAATAGATAAATACAACTACATCTTTGTTGTTGCTTGGTTCGATCTATCCAAAACAAAAGGCTTAAAAAAAGAAAGTAATACCACAAAATTTCCGACACTGGGGATCGAACTCGGGTCTCCCGTATCCAAAGAGATCTCTTACAGTCTAAGATTTAGACCACTGACCCAACCTAGCATCCTTATATCATTTCTCTTCTGCACAGTATTAAAACAAATACAACGAGATAGTTTCGAATAAGTGTAAAATATTCTTAAAATAAATAAGTTACGAGATAGTTTCGAATACATGTAACATATTCTTAAAATAAATAAGTTTAAATACACAAATAACTAGTGCCATTCCAAAAACTATAATATGCTTTATGATTTGTTCTTTGTTCGACTGCCCCTAGTGGTCTGGAGCACTTCCGTTGTAGCTTTTTCTGTTTGCAGCTCTTTTTTAAAATTTGCAGCCGTCCGTTTGCAGAGCGTCTCTTCTTGCGGCGCGTTTGCACCCCTCGGCCACCGTAGTACACCATTCTGCTGCAGCAAGATCTCAAACAGGTGACTCACTGATACTCAATTTACCACCAAGGTTTTATCATATTTAGTTTGCAAAGTTACACGTGCAAATCCTTTACAATTTTAGGGGCAACTAAAGAGAGGATAAGTAGAAATTAAAAAATGGATCCAGGATTCAAACCTTTAAGAAAAAAGAAGTTTTGATAGAGGTTGGAATTTGGTTCAGATCAATGCCAGGGTTTCTGGGTAAAGGATTAGTTATATAATGGTACATCAGTACAGCATGGTAAAATAAAGTACTAATGTGCTCGAGTAACACTTGTAGGTACTTTCCAATAATAAAACAACAAACAGCTTTCTGTTTGTAGATGTAGCCACAAAGAAACCAGAAAGACTACACTTACTTGTAGGCAAATGCAACCCTCCACCCACTGAAACAAATACATAAAGACAAGTGACTTCCTCTCTTTCCTGAAACTTCTGAAGTCACAAGAGAAACATGAGGAATTCTCATCTTTCACATTTCACAATTCTCATCATTCACAGGGCAGTTCAAAAAGTAGTACAGAAATTTGTGAAGTGGGCAGCCTGATTGCTGATGCTGCGTCAGATCAATATTCTTTGTGTCTTTAGATTAAAACAACTTAAATGAGCTTTTTGAATAACAGTATTCAGAGTCAAGTCAAAATACTGTCTATTTCACAGTTAGCTGAGATTACAACCAGGTGTTCATTAGTTCGTCCAACACTTTTCCGGTTTTGGTGTTTAGTTTCAGGTCAGATGTTGGTTGAAGTTAGAGCATTGATGACTGGCAATAAATTAAAGAATTACTAGTAATAAAAAAGAATTGTGCATCCAACATTTAATGTTAGGTTGGAAGTAATTTGCTTAGGGTTAGTATGGAAAGAAAACATATTTTTTATGGGTTTCTGTAGTGTTAACCATGGCATAAAACTAATAACTTAGCATTTTTAATGAAAAATTATTACCTATTTCATTACAAATACACAATTGTTTACACATGCATTAGCCACATCTAGACTGGACTATTGCAGTGGTTTATTAACTGGATGTCCGAATACTTCTTTAAAATGTCTCAGTTGATCCAAAATGCTGCTGCCAGGGTCTTAACTGGAGTTACTGGGAGAGATCATATGTCTCCAGTTTTAGCTTCTCCACTGGCTCCCTGTCAAGTCCAGAATTGAATTCAAAGTCTTACTTCTAACCTACAAAGCTCTCAACAACCTAGCTCTATCTTATATTACAGATATTATTGTTGCATATTTTACTAACAGAGCACTTTGCTCTCAGACTAAAGGTTTACTTGTGGTTCCTAGAGATTCCAAAAGCAGAATGAAAGGAAGATCTTTCAGTTCTCTCTTCTGAAACCAACATCGAGTTTCTGTCCATGAGGCTGACACATTATCCAGTTTTAAGACTGGGCTTAAGACTTTCCTTTTTGATAAATCCTATAGTTAGAGTTGGCTTGTTATGCTGCCTTAAGCTTAGACCACTATTGACCTAATTTCCTTAAATTAATTGTTAAGATGGAATAGTTTTCAGTGCTGCGGTAGAGTTAAATTCAAAGCAGTCTGCTCCTCAAATAAATACTGTTAAATTATTTTATATATGAATGTTTTTGATCAGCGTCCCAAGATGACTTCAGTTGTGACTTGGCGCTATATGAATAAATTGAATTGAATTGGTAAATGCATATGTACAAAGTGATATTGCCAGTGTATGACATGGTAAAGATACGATCTGATGTCAAGCCTCACAAACATGAACAATAATTTGAAACCAGTTCAACAGAAAAAAGATTTTATCAGCTTTAAAACTCATTCCCAAAACTATAATCCTATCACTGGGATATTCTATCCGTAACAACATTTGCATGTAACCATTGAGAAAGCCACACTTTTAAATAAATAAAAATTCACAAGTTGCACAATCCAACAGCTTCCAAACAATGTGTTTAAAGTAATCAAATAATTAACTTTCAAACAGGGTAACATTAAAAATTAAAGCTGCAAGCAACATTGAGGCCCTTGCAGCAAAGCGCCGCTCCGGCCTTATGGTGACCATGGGAGCTCCAGCTAGTCCACCCAGTCGCCATCACAAACGCTTTGGTGCCTATCCCACACCCGTTCACTAGGGTGTGCATTTGCCAAATATTTAACATCACCTGCGACCGCTGGAGCTCCAGCAATGCCTCCTGGTCGCAATCGTGAACTTTCATTCCATTCCCGCATGCGTCCACCAGGGTGCACATATGTCAAACTTTCAAAATCACCTTTCGCCATGTCAGTACAAGTCCAGCTGCAAGCCTTACAAGCTGGGCTGAAATCCAACTCTCCAGACAGGAGTTTTTGTGACTTCCTGTTTTGCGGTGGATGTTTGACGAGCACTTCCTTTATAATTTTCAACTTGTCGTGTCAACAGTTAGCAAATACGGTTTCAGTCTTATGTCTTACGTAGGGTGAGGTTGGAAAAGTCACCCAATAACAGTTTCTTCTCTGAGTGTGTCATGAATCAACAATACCAATGTGTTTAGAAGTGCTCACTGATTAATCACTGCCATATAACTGTTGTAATAATCTAGGGGGCGCACTGGAGTCAAATGTTAAACCACAATTCCATTGTGTCTAGAAATGCTCACAGATGACACACCAAAAATCTGGCTGAGATCGGATGATGTATCATTGAGATGTACCTCTTGGAATAATGTGGGGGATGCACTGGAGTCATAAGTTAAACCACATTATCAATGTGTCTAGAAGTGCTCACTGATGATGCACAATAAATCTTGTGCAGATCGGATGATGTATCACTGAGATATAACTTTAGTAATAATATAGGGGGCACTATGGAGGCTATTGGGCACTTATCATGGATTCCTGTTCAAGGGATGCATAATGATCAATCATAGTGATTTGGGTGCACCTTGGTTCAAATTTGTGGAATTTAGAGCCAAATTTATGGCAACGGCGTTAGGTCTTACTTTGCCACATCCTCACGCCCACATGCTCCACCCAAAACTGTCAGTGTTGGAAAGCAAGTTGCACCAACATGTCTTTGATCACTGGAAATACTATCATGCTGATTAGGTAAAAGGGGTCAGATGGGGGCCGTTCAACGTAAAACTTTACACTTCCTGTTGTCAGTGGGCGTGGCTTAAGTGATGTTGTGCTTTGACCATTCAGTCTTGCAAGGGACCGGATGTGGATCAATCACTGAAGGTTTGATGTCTCAGACTGTTTTCGTGTAGATGCTATAAGCGTTTTGTTCTTCATGGCAAGATGTCAAATTTTGAGGTCTAGCCCCACCCCTTCAGCATGCTCCAAAACAAACCAATTAGATACATTTTTGTCCCCCATGCCTTATGAACCAACTGGCGAAGTTTGAAACCGATTGATCAAAATCCCTAGGAGGAGTTTGTTCAAATGCGGAGGCTGTAAACTGCCAAAAAGGTGTGATATTTGGGACGGCATTCCAAAATGGCCGCCTTCCTGTTTATCATACAATGTTGGTGCCAGAGGGTTTTCTGTGCATTTTGGGGAACTGGACAAGTATATCAAATTTTATGCTTCTTGGTCAAACTAAGGTTAACGTGGAGGATAGTTTGAAAATTTCCAGGTGGCGCTTTTGAGCCGTGTCTGTTGCAATTTTTGCCACGCCCTTAAAATACGTAAGTCTTCACAGTTCTGATGCATCCGCCAAATTTGGTGAGTTTTGGGATCTGATAAAGCCCTCAAAAGGCCAATTTATTTGGTGGAAAATTTTCAGCTCGGGCCTGAAACACTTTGATTACAAAGTACAATAGGCCTTCGCAGTGCTTCGCTGCTCAGGCCTAATGAGCTCTTTGAAATCATCACATCTGATGCTCCTGATTCAACTGTTCCAAAGATCACAACCCTCTGATCAGCAGCAATATATTTTTTCTCCTTCATCATTACAGGAAGCCTGAATTTTCCTAAACAAACTCATCTGCATTTCTTTGCATCCGGGCCGTGAATGCAAACCACTGGTTGTGGGTGTGTTGCTCTGTCTTGTAACAGTGTTGGGCCAACTCCTGACCACAGTTTGCTTTACAGGATGTTGAAGCAGCACAGATCTTTCCCACATCATTTTGCTGTCAGGTCAGGTTTTAAAATCTGACAGTTGAACCAGCTTCTGGCTGTTTGTTACTTAAGAATAATACTTCAATTAAATATCCAACTGCTCAGTTCTTTATCCAAATTTAAAAAAAAAAAATCTTAATATAAACATTTTTCTTTTCAGAGTCAGTTTAAAGTCACGTGTTCAGTCTTCCAGATTCCTCAAAGCCGGCCTCATGAACTTTTCAGTCCACAGGAATTATAGTGCATTAAATCATTATTAGTTAAAAAGTGCAAAAGCTGTAAGCAGTCTGAAGTGTTAAGCTCAGAAATAAATGAACAACGCATGAATCTTATGTTTTAAAGTTGACCAGGCTGATGGTACAACCAGGTATATAGTAGATATGTAGAGATAAGCAGAACAGTAATAAGAAATAGTCATTTATATTCATAATTCATTAAAAAAGAACAACAAAATGTTTTTACCTCGGCTTGTCCTCAAAGTTCCTGCACAGAAACAAGGAGCTTAGTTAAACGGCTTTGCTGCAACTACCTGACAAAGCATTGATAACACCCCATATCCACCAGGACTTCATCAGCATAGAATCAAAGTGCGCTCATTTGACTTAGACACTGGGTTATCCTGCAAGGGTGTGTTTGTTGAGGGTGGTGCTTGTGTGCTCGCGAGGAAAGAGGAGTTGAAGGATGATTGCGCTTTAACTTTATTTTGAAAGACCATTTGCATTGATGGCACGTCTCCATGCCAGCTGGATTGGTCTGCACAAGTACAGATCCTTCCAGCTTTCCATGGACATTTGGCTACCAAATCAGGCTTTCTCCTTCAGGAGGACCAAGAACAGCTGCAAATCTTGGAAAAGTGACTTTCGGTTGAGTGTGTATGTGAGTGTGTTTGATGACCTCACAATGCCTTATGATTTTCCAAAAAGCTACTTATTTCCCCACTTCCTTTTTGGGGGCTGCCTGAAGGCAGCACCTCTTAGGGGTCCTGCTTGTCTATAAACTTTAATGTGGCTCAAACCGCAATGTGTACCCCCACAAAATTTATATCAAATTGACCGGCTTGGCACCCTGGTGTGTGCTATTACTTTTATTGGCATTTTGAGTTACCATAGCGATGTAATTTGCAAAGACGCCATTTTTCTCATTGAAAAGTACTGACAGATCTCTTCATGGCCTCTAGCTGCCACAGTGAGGTCACATGACCCAGAGTGAAGAGGTCTCTGAACAAAACTTAGTATGCCGTCGAACAAACTCTTCCTACCGCCACATATTTTAAGATACACATAGGCTACATATTATATATCAAAACAAAGACATTTTTGTCATCTAAATTTTAAAGTGGCCACCTCGTGGCAGTCCCGTCAAAGTTTCTTTAGGATCTTTCTAGTTAATCCTTTAATTATACTAACATCTATGACTGAATGTTAAAATAAGTTAATCTTATAATAAAAGGGATGGCATTACAGCTTGTTTAGCTAAATCTCGGTAATGGAATAATGCACAAAATGTTACTATATTCTGTCTCTTATAATATTTATAGCACTCGAAGAATGAAGTAGAAGTATACTGAGGTTGACTCTTAGCTACCACCACATTTATCTCGAGTGCAGCTACAGCGTGCGCTCTCAGGACATTATTACCTGCAGTGTTCCCTCGGTGAGGACTGAACTAGGCAAAAGGACCTTCTCCTACTCCGCTCCTGTTTCCTGGAATACCTTGCAAAAAGATCTGAAGGTCTCGACCTTGACCTTTCTAAGTGACTTTAAACATCTGTTAAGTTCCTGGCAAAAACCAATGCAGACATGTTCCTGGTTTTAGTTTTCTAAATCACCTTATAATATAGCTGTTTTTTTACTACTATTCCTCTTGATTGTCCTTTTGGTTGCTATTTTGTCGTGATTGTTTTGATGTGTAAACATTTTTATATAAAAAAAAAAGAAGAGAAACTTAATTTTAATACCTATGCCTATTTTATGACTGTATTGTTGTCGTTGTTATTCACTGCTGTCATCACTCTTTGTTAAGAAATCAGGTCTCTCTTGTAAATGAGTCCCCGAGGCTCAATGCGATTAACCTGTCTAAATAAAAGTTGAATGAAAAAAAAAGGTAACTTTGACTGTCTGTGTTGGCTAAGGTCGATAAGCTCTGGAGGTCTTCTTAAATTGTATTGACTCCAAAAGATGATCTGTTCTAAATGTACTGTATAGTGACAGCCCATCAGGGCCAGCAAAGCCTTCTCTGCTGGCCACAATCAGAATCTGTGTTTGTATAGAACCTGTTTTAACATATTTTTTTCTATTTACTAATACGTATTAAAGTTATTCCAAATTGTATGTTCTTCCCATTTCATAGCTTTTCTCCTGGCTGCACAGCTTCCAGCAGCATATGTTTAAATGGAGCTTTTATCCAATCATATTTTGACGATCATCTGTTGCTAGGGTCAAATAAATCTGCCTCGAGGTCTTCAGAATCAACAGTGCAGGCGCTTGAAGCGTGAAAGAAACTGTTGCTCTGACCAATTAGATGTTAAGCTGGCATCAGACAACATCAGCATTTTCACGAGGTGTGATTGGACGGTCAGAGAGCAAACTGGTCAGAGAACATGAATCTCTGTATACACCTGCATAAGCTAAAAGTTGAGCGGACATTCTCATGGGAGTTCAAGATGCAAGGATTCAAGGATTTTTTTATTGTCATACCAGCTCACATTTGCATGTTTATGGTATGAAATTCAGACTCACGTCCCAGATCAAGAAGCCTAACAATTAACAAATAAATACCGGTAAGTACAAAATAGTACAAATGGGTATATAATAAATACAGTAAGATGAAGCTGAATGAAGTGCAGCTCGAGTTCAGCAGTCTGACAGCTGCAGAGAATAAACTGTTTCTGAGCCTGGTGGTCTTGTTCTGAATGCTCCTCAGCCACCTGCTTGAGAGGAGGGGCTGGAACAGACTGTGTGCAGGATGAGTGGAGTCCTTCATGATGCGGAGCACCGTCCCCCTGCATCGTGAAGTGTAGAGGTCCGAGGTGCTGGGAAGGCTGCTCCCAACAGGCTTCTGTGCAGCCTTCACAATCCTCTTCAGAGTCATCCTCTCAGCAGCAGTGCAGCTGCAGAGAATGCTCTCCACCACACAGTGATAGAAACTCCTCAGGACAGAGCTCCCAAGTCCAGCTCTCTTCAGCTTCCTGAGGAAGTAGAGATGCTGGTGGGCCTTCTTGACCAGACAGGAAGTGTTGGCTCTCCAGGTGAGGTCAATGGATATATGTACCCCCAGGTACCTGTAGTAGGAGACCATCTCTACAGCTGCTCCTCCGATGTGTAGGGGATGAAGAGGATCCTTGTCCCTTCTGAAATTCACCACCATCTCCTTGGTCTTCTTCACACTGATGCAGAGATCGTCTTCCATCGTCAAGTGGAACACCTGGTGCACCACTGCACCAGGTGTTCCACCTCCTCTCTGTATTTGTGTAGCCTGGTTTATAGTTAACCTCACAGGACACAATCACTGGGGTTCTTTATGTGCA
The DNA here is from genome assembly GCA_038048925.1 of Garcialebias charrua. Taxonomy (NCBI): domain Eukaryota; kingdom Metazoa; phylum Chordata; class Actinopteri; order Cyprinodontiformes; family Rivulidae; genus Garcialebias; species Garcialebias charrua. Next base: position 13,835 of record JBBPBX010028217.1, read on the forward strand.
GTATCTTATGTACAGTGAAAACAGGTTGAACAAACATGTCTTGTCTTTTTCTCTCTTGTGCAACAACCCGAACAGACTTATGTTGAACTTTTGGTAACCACAGAAGAAAATAATGGATAACATGAAACAAACAAACAAACAAACAAAGAAATACGGCAGTGGCCTTTGGCTGCACAAACAAAATACAGAGAGCTACACCACACCATACTTATTTAGAGCATGTGAAATTTTTACATGAGTTATTTAATCAATACTTACATTCCACAGCAATACCTCAGCTCATTTTGCATGCTGAAGTACCGTATTTCACGGTCTATAAGTCGCACCTTTTTGCCTAATTTGCATGTCCTGCAACTAATAGAGAGGTGAGACTTGTTTATGGATTTTTTCCCCATATTTTTAGACCAATTTGGGGCTCAGATATGACAGTTTTTCATTTTGGCAAAAAAATGGTGCAGTACAACTTTCGGCCACTAAGGTACACCGACCGTTCTCACCTCATGTGTCCGACGGCAGCCTCCTCTGGTTGGACTGACTCTGTCCCAGCCCGGCCTCCTGCTCTGGAGCTCTGACACTTCCAGAGAGTCCACCGACCGTTTCCAGCTCATGTGTCCGACGGCAGCCTCCTCTGGTCGGACACACTCTGTCGCTGCCCGGCCTCCTGCTCTGGAGGTATGAAATACTGTTAGCTCAGTGATTGTTAGCAAAATAGCTCATAAACCACACGGTGGATTATCTTTAAACTTACAGAAAGTAATTACTTGGTGGTCATCAGTGCTGGGCAGCGCTAATCCAAAAATTATTTCAGCTATTTCTAAAGCACTTATTGATTTATTTAGGTCCACAATTTCAAAAGCACTTATGTATTACCAATGCTAGCGGACGCTAATGCTAACACGCTAACCGCCATTTTGAACAGGGCAAATGGCGAAATACTTTTTTTAATCCAGCAGATTTGACCATTTGAACCGGTTAAGCTCAGAAAAACCTTGTGCTATAACTTTATAGCACAAGGTTTTTCTGAGCTTAACCGGTTCAAATGGTCAAATCTGCTGGATTAAAAAAATATTTCGCCATATGCCCTCTTCAAAATGGCGGCCGGCAAATGGCGAAATACTTTTTTTAATCCACCAGATTTGACCATTTGAACCGGCTAAGCTCAGAAAAACCTTGTGCTATAAAGTCAGCTAAGAAATATATTTTTTCTCAGCAAAGAAATAATTGTTTTTACCGTGTTTTCATGGAAAGTCCTTATCTTCTGTGGCCGTCGCGGCCGCCATTTTGAAGAGGGCAAATGGCAAAATACTTTTTAAAATCCAGACGCGTCGCGTAGGCCGCTGAGAAACATCCATAAGTTCACCCTCCATGTTAAAAACTCTTCGTCTGACTCTTCGAAAACAAGCAATAAGGCTGCAGAGTAACACACTGGCTGCTAACTGAGAGCGCTCGCTCTAGCAAAGAGACTGAGGGGACGCTTTTTTGTCACGGACCACATCCGACGCTGACAGGATATGGTCTGTTAGCAGTCGTACGGGCCTGTAAATACGTTTTTTAGTTTTTACTGATAGATAATTAGTTATTATCGATACTGCATTTTAAATAAAAATAGCGCAAATCCGCTTATGAATTATTAAAGTTAGTCAAAACGCTGTTACGCTGACAAAAACGTTAGGTCCGCTGTAAGCGGATTAGCGCATTAGCGCTCCCTAGCGGTCGGAGGGCCAACACTGGTGGTCATTTACAAACTGTTAGCTGTTGGAGTTGTTTGAGCTAAAATTCGATTTATTTATAATTTATTTTCGCAGCGCGCGTGACCGTTTGGAAGACGTCAAAGCGAAACAATTTAAATCCAGCAGATTTGACCATTACGTGAATTTATTAGGGAACGGTTAAGCTAAGACACATCTTTGCTATAATTTTCAGCAGACAAATTATTGTTTTTTACCGTGTTAATCTTGTGAAAAGTCCTTCCGTGCATGCTTCTGTGGCTGCCATTTTCAGCAGGGCAAATGAGGCGCTGACGCGTTGCGTAGCGGTGACGCATAATAGATGCGACTTAAATAAAGGTGTGACATGTTTATGGATTTTTCCAATTTATTGCCAATAATTGGACACAGCGACTTTTATAAAGGTGCGAGTTATCGGACGGAAAATACGATACACATATGATCTTGCATCTTATTCTTACACCAAGGAAATGGCCGCTCTGCACCACACATGCAGGCCTCCTGCACAATCTGTTTCAGAAATACACCATCTTGTCAAAATACTGACTGCTTAACACTTAAATACAAATGTACCAACATCTTCTACCAAGTTATGTGCATATTTACCGATTCTCTGCCAGAATTAGCACCTTTTGCAAGTCACGGTTCTCCTCCCAGCAAAGTATATCAAACACAGTGTTGCCAGATCTCGCAATAGAACCAAGCGACCCACTCTTTGAAAACAAACCCAAAACAAGCCCAACTGGCAACCCACCATATTGTGAAAACATGCAGTTTTTAAACAGTATAAACATACATTTATATAGCATTACATATAAACAGCAAAATTATGATTAACACTTTGATTAACATACTTTTACATTCTAAAAGAATAAAAATAAATTTAGCATATGTAACATTAGTTCAACTGTTATTTATACAAATTATACAGTATAATTATTTATACAAATTAATCCCATTAAGCCTGAATTTTAAACGAAGAGTGATGACAACAATGGACAAAGTCAAGAACAGACAATCATAAAGGATGCGTACAAAAAAAGTATATATAT
>JBBPBX010028218.1:17254-31371 GCA_038048925.1 Garcialebias charrua
TATATATATATATATATGTATATACTTACGACGGAGTTCCGTTCCTAAGCGGCGTCTTAAAGCGAATTTTGACGTAAGTCAGAATGCATTCAACGCGGCGTCGTAAACCTGGTTTTTCGACGTAAGACAGAACATGCATTTCTACGTGGCGCCGTAAAGCCGTTTTTCGACGTGAGACAAAACAAGCGTACATACTGTGCCATAAACATGTACAGAACTTTGTTTACAAGCGGTTAGCTAACACAGTACCCTACACATTAATCAAAAAACACATAAAATACTGTACAACAGTACTGTACTGCACAGTACGTTTAATAATTTTAAAAAACCAATGTTGTCGGAAAAAAGATGTTCGCGTTCGTAATGTCCAGCTGGGGTGGCAAACAGGGTGGCAAGGCTCTCTTTTGGGGTGGCAACTGCCACCCCATGCCACCCCAGTAGATCCGCCCCTGTATGTCCCGCTACAGAAAAAGGACTCCAACTCTCTGGCCCCTCTGTTTTCATGTCTGGAGGACGTCAAAGCCTGGATGGCTGTGAACGTCTTAAAGTTTAATGAGGGAAAGACTGAGGTGATGGTCTTTGGAAGCTCCACTGAGACTCCCAATGTCAATGTTGGTTCCTTGGCCCAATATATCAGACCTATTATTACAAACTTGGGGGTCAAAGTCGATGCTGGACTAAAATTAGAAAACCACACCAGAGCAGTTGTTAAAACTAGTTTTTTTCCATCTGAGGCAGCTGGCTAAGGTGAAGCCGATTCTTTCTAAGCAGCATTTTGAAACAGTTCACGCCTTTGCGACCACTCGGCTGGACTACTGTAACACACTCTATATAGGAATCAGTGATTTGTGTATCTCTCAGCTTCAGAGGGTACAGAACGCTGCTGCACGACTTTTAACTGGCACATGAAAGTTTGACCACATTTCTCCTGTTTTAGCCTCCCTGCACTGGCTGCCCACATTCCAGGATTCATTTTAATATTATTTTATTTGCTTTTAAAGCGCAAAATGGTCTTGCCCCACCCTATCTGTCCGAGTTGCTGCAGCCATACACACCCTCGTGATCCCTCAGGTCATGTGATCAGCTCTGAGTGTCCCAAAGACAAAACGCAAGCTCAGAGGAGACTGTGCTTTTGCTGTGGCAGCTCCTAAACTGTGGAACAACCTTCCCTTGAACATCAGACAGGCCTCTTCCCTGTCTGTTTTTAAATCTCTTCTTAAAACCCATATTTTCAACCTGGCCTTTGACACCATCTGAGATGTTGACTTTTAATCATTTTAATTGCTTGTATTATCTAATTGTATGATTGCTCAACTTTTATTATGCGACTTTTAATCATTTTAATCATTTTTATTACCTGACTGTATGATTGTTTTGTTGTGTGAACAGCACTTTGGTCCTGTGGGTGTTTAAAGTGCTCTATAAATAAAGCTGGTATGGTATTTATAAGACAGGCTGGAAAAAGCGATATAAAATACTTTATGCAAAAAGGTGTGTTTTATACGGCGAAATATACAGTAAATGGAAGAAAATGGTATAAAAAAACGAAACAAAAACAGCTACTTTATAAAGCGATATAATTAAAATACTAAAAACAGGAACATACCTGCGTTGGTTTTTGCCATGAACTTAGCAGGGTTCAGTATTTTCATATTGAACACATTTGAGCACTCTGCTGATGAGTGAGAGAAAAAAAAGGTTTAGCGCTGAGTGTGGAGTTGGTGGAACACAAAGTAAAGAATCCTCAAAGCCACAAAAACAGACATAATGCCCTCGGTGGCTTTCAGGTCCTGTAACCGTCAGTTATTGTGGCACAGGGTGTCGTGCTGGGCCTATTGTCATGGTCTGGGGCCTTGCAGCTGTGTGGGACAAACCCATCAAGCAGTAAGGTGCTCCGTTTGCTCTGAATTCCACAAATAATTACTGACATTTCTCACAAGAGGCTAGCAAATACATTTAGACTTGTGTTCCTCATCTCAGTGTGACATATTTATGGCATGAGAGCAGGTGGAAGCTAAATGAACTGTAGCCTCTGCGTCAAACTAATGCAGGAGCAGCCTGACACCTAGTGTACAGAGCGTGCTCACACATCTGGGGGTTCACCATCACCACACCCAGAAATGAGCAGCACTTTTTTTTGTTTTAGAAAACATAAAATTGTTCAAGTTTGTCCTGTTATTCACTGACATATGTTGCATTTGAGCATCATTACCTGCAGCGTCCCATCAGTGCAGACTGAATTTGGCGAAAGGGCCTTCTCTTACTCTGCTTCTGTAACCTGGAACACCTTGCAAAAAGATATGAAGGGATTTTAAACAACTGTTTAGTTCAATGCAAAAATCAATGCAGACATGTTCCTGTTGTTAGTATCTTACACCGTGTTATAATGTAGCTTATATTTTTTATTGTGTTTTATTTCACTTCTTTACATTACATATCAGAGTCAGAGAGATTTATTTGTCGTTCGCATCTCATGTGGTACACGTGGTGGAATGAAATTATGTACGCAGGGTCCCAGTTACATTCAACAATAAAATGTAAAAGAAAAACAGTAATAAGATCTAAGATATGAATTAAGAAAAACATCAGCTAAATAGCACACTAAGTACTAATAGCATAAAAACATTAAGTCGAACAGCAGCACGAACACGAGTCTGTGTGAGCAGATGAGCACGAATGAACACAGCAACATGAAACAGATCAGCAGCAATATGATGTGATATTTCACAGTGATTATCCTGGTTAGATATTCATGAGTCTAACAGCCTCAGGGTAGAAGCTGTTCCTCAGTCTATTGGTTCTACACTTAATGCTCCTTAACCTCCTTCCTGAAGGGAGTAGGGCAAAAATGTGTGTGCTAGGTGAGTGGGGTCCTTCATGATGCAGGTGGCCCTCTTCCTGCATCTAGAGGTGAAAATACAGGTAGTCCTCGACTTATGACGGAGATCCGTTCCTCGTAACTCGAAAATCGTTGTAAGTCGGAAAATACGTCCAAACGGCACCTGATACGTACAGTACTGTATTTTACCAAGCACTTAGCCTATCCTAACACATTACCCTACATAATTATCAAAAAACACATACATTTGGAGCCATAATGAAGAGAAAAAAGAGTTCATAACTTACTGGAATGCTGGTGAAACCTTCCTCTGCCTGTTAGCATGTTAGCTCGGTGTCCCTCCAACATCTGAGGCTGCCTGAAGTTCGCGCGGTCCAGACTGTTTACAGTAAGGCCTGTTAGCTCCATACATTTGGAAGGGAAAAAATAGTTAATAACCTATGGGTGCTGGTGAAGTCTTCCTCTGTCTGTTAGCATGTTAGCTCGTTGCTAAGCTGTAACCTCTCTGCCTCGTAAACCTCCCGTCCAAACAAAGGTCTCCTGTACTTTTCCACGTGCGGTCCAGAGTTTAATAGTAAGGTCTGTTAGCATGTTAGCCCCTCCTAACCTCTACTGCCCCGGTCTGCCTGTAAACAATGAGGTCTCCTGTAATTTTCAGCTGTAATCCTCCGCCCGTGGCTGCTAAGGTACACTCTCCCGCCCTCCCTCCTGTAAATTTCCGCCTCCGCTGAGTTTCGGTACCGTATTTTTTGGCGTAAAGGCGCATAAACCGTGTAACTCGAAACAATGCTTTTCAATAGGAGGGCGTTCGTAACCGCGAAACGTCGTAAGTTGAGGACTACCTGTATATGCTAAATATATAACTATAAATTTATGTAACTATATGCTTTAATATGAATGTTTTTGTGTGTTTTTGTGTGTACCTCATTTGTGTGTGTGTGTGTATTTTAAACCATGTCTTTCTTTTAAATTAGTCAACTCACTAACCTGTATAAATAAACCCAAAGAGAGAGAGAGAGAGATCCATCCAAGGACTTCATCAGATGACCTGTGTTGGAGGATTTTTTCTTACCTGAACCTTGCTGTACTGTATAAAGGTTGAACGAAGGAAAGGGTGTAATGCTGTGATGGTCCAACAGATGGCAAAACGTGTCCAGTTTTATCAATGAGACTCACACAGGCCTTGTCCCTGAACTGGGCCTCTTTTGAACACATTTTGTTCAAACACATAAGGAGGAAAAACCACTGAATTTAAGAGGAAAAAGCCAACCTAGATTCCAACACTTCAAACCAAATTATTAATAAAACATAACCGGGACAAATAACCGAGACGTTAAAAGAGACATAAATAGTTGTAGTTTCTGTGAGGGCCATCCAGAAACTGTGACACATCTCTTTTGGCTCTGCCCCATTGCACATAGATTCTGGTCAGAGTTTAGTAGGTTTACTAATGACCATATTTTAAAGAATTTTTCATTATGCTGGGAAAATGTTTTATTTTGTTTCTATAAATTCCATAGAAAGGATGCTAAACGTTTCTTTATAATAAACCTGCTAATCCTCTTTGCTACATGTTATATTCATAAATGTGAATTTGCTAATAAAACACCTCGTTTCTCTCTTTTTGTTAAAGAAATGGAACTGTATATCAAATCAATAACAGACTCTACAAATGAAAAGGCTCTAAGGACAATTTCACTATGTACATCTTTGCATGTTCTTATCTAATTACTGTATGGCTGTTTGTTTGTTTGTGTGGTTGTTGTATTGTGTTGTATACTTCATTCTCTTGTTTTGATGTATACTAAAAAAAAATTAAAAAATAACCGAGACGTAGAGAGGGGTTTAATAATCTGGCTTGTTGTTGGGTCAGGCACCCCCAAAAAAGCAGCAGGTTGAAACTCTGTTCTCTGGTCACTTGAATGATGAGCTGCAATGAGCAGACAAAAGGCGGTGTGTGCGCATGCGCGTACGTCCACCCCTCCTGTCCTGGTGGGAGCTGCGCACATAGCGCAGACCGACGCATCTTCCTGGCCCTGTCCTCCCTCTTTCTCCTCCTCCTCGCTGCTGCCGCCGGTGGTCTCTCCTTCCTCCCCTCCTGTCTGACACCACCTGCCCAGAAGGACGTTTTAACCGGCTCGCGCCATGCCGCGAAGTGGGGAGGACCGCAGTCTGCGGTGTTTCCAGGGGATGTAGCGAAGAAGAAGAAGAAGCAGACGAAGAAGAAGGAGCAGGAGGAGGAGGGAGGGGACGGAGTGTCTGCCCAGCTCGCTGCATCGCTGAGCGGCCTGCCGACAAGATGTCGACCAGAACGCCATTGCCCACCGTGAACGAGCGTGACACGGAGAACGTAAGTGCTGCTGTTTCAATAAAAGCCGGGCGGACAGGAAGACATCAATGGAGGCGTTTTATTCTGGGTTTTTAATGCGCGCGGCGCTTCTGGAGGCTACAGAGCGACTCCTCCAGGCTTTTCCCCCTCGTCTTTTTCCATTTTTTATTTATTTAAAAGCTTCTGCCTCCTTCCTTGTTGGGAACACAAGCAGCTAACTAACCCAATAATAATAATTTTTAAAAAAAAGAAGCTGCAGCTTGTTTGTCCTCTCCACGGAGCAGGTTAGCATAACGCACTGCGTCAGTCACGGCTCTTCCTTTTTGTTGTTCCCACTGTGAAGCGTTTGTGTTTAATTAATTAAAAGAGAGAATTGCAATTAGCTTCCACGCGTGTGACCGTGGGTATTTCTGTGCCACAATATTTCGGGAGGGTGAGGGGGAAGGTTGTTGCCCTACTTTTGGTTGGTAGCATCGCAATGTGACATCCATCAATGGTCCCTCTGCTGTAGCTGCACGCTCACGTGCTGAGGAAGAGGAGGACACTGATGGGCTTTTATTAAAACGCATCACTTTAAATCACAGTGGACTTCTCAGTGTGAAGGAATGTTACTCATCCCGGCACTTTCCTCTCTTCCTTAAACTCTGATTTGAACAGAAACAACTGTGATGCACCTTTTTTTCAGTTGAGATCAGGTGAAGATCAAACGCTGACAGGCTTCCTCTGATGTTTCCTGGAAACTGAGCCCTCCTCATAAAGACTGCGTTGTCAGCAGTATTTTAAAGGTCAGCTTAAGCTGCACTGGGCCAGAACTGGTTTATGGATCATTTGGTGCATGGCAGAGAGGGGAAAAACTTTTACTAAAATAATCAAATAAACTACTTCAATACATGCATATACAGTACTGTAAATGGGTCTGCTGCAGGGTATCATGTTTAGAAAAAGACCACTTCTGCTTGCATCTTTTTCCTGCGCTTGAACGTTGCAGTTACTTTTTAGGTATTAAAGCTAACCTTACAAATAACCCCCACGAACCCAACAATCTAACCCTATTGTGAACCAAACAAGCTAACCCGAGCAAACCAATCAAGCTGACTCAAACAAACTAACAATTGCTGACCTGAGCACACCTTAGACACTGACCAAGCAAAATCCAGAAGGTAACCTAAACAAACCTGAGAAGGTACCTGGAGCAAACCAACAAGCTAATATTTTCTAACCAACAAGCTAATATTTTCTAACCAACAAGCTAATATTTTCTAACCAACAAGCTAATATTTTCTAACCAACAAGCTAATCTTTGCTAACCAACAAGCTAATCTTTACCAACAAGCTATAATCTTTGATAACCAACAAGCTATAATCTTTGATAGCCAACAAGCTAATCTTTGCTAACCAACAAGCTAATCTTTACCAACAAGCTATAATCCTTGATAACCAACAAGCTATAATCTTTGCTAACCAACAAGCTAATATTTACCAACAAGCTATAATCTTTGATAACCAACAAGCTAATCTTTACCAACGAGCTAATCTTTGCCAACAAGCTAATCTTTGCTAACCAACAAGCTAATCTTTGCTAACCAACAAGCTAATCTTTGCTAACCAACAAGCTAATCTTTACCAACAAGCTACAGGAAGCCCTCGAGTTACGTCAGGGATTGGGACCTACGGGTGTGACTTAGGTCGATGTTGTCGTACCTCGCGGACCAAAAACACCTGCCTGTCGTAGGTCCGCGTTTCTGACATAGGTCGCGGCTATACCGCTAACGGAGCGCCGCACACATATTTAATGGCATGAGACTGAACAAGCAGACATACTAGGCCATAAACATGCACAGAACTGTACAGTAAATGAATACAGTACTGTACAATAAATAAAAAATATAATGTCTTACTTTGAGCTGGTCAAAGCCTGCCTTCGTCTTTTAGCATCAGCTCGCACCCGTCCGAGCTCCCCCAGCTTCCTTACGCTCCACACGCACACACGTGGTCAAAACTGTTTAAAAGAATGTGTCATCACATAGCAGAGGCTCTCCCGACTGTTTGCTGGATGCGTCGAGCCACCAGAGATCAAATTTTATGACATTGGCGGCTCGACGCGTAGGTTGCTTTGGACGCGCGCGTGCGTGGAAAGGAACTGCCGTGTGCCGGCGCGCAGCTTCAATCACTCAAAACGCGCCGCTTCACGGTTCGCCGTGCCTCGACTCGTCTCCACATAGACTTTGAATGTAAACCGGCCGCTTCAGCCGCCCGACAGGGGTCCGGTGGGTACCAGGCATAAGAGTTAAAGTCACTTCATTTATCAGCTACAAAAAGACAGTAAACCATTGTTTTGATGCAGGAGTAGCAAAGATACCGGTACATGTATTCTTGAAATCAAATGTTCTTGTTTTTGTCCCCCTGTTGTACAGAGAAATATTATGCTAACATTATAGCTTTGCCTCTGTCAGGATGTAAGGTAGCTGAGATGATGCACACTGCAGGGTGTAGCATTTCACCAGTGAAACAGGAGCAGGGGAGACAGGGTAACTAGACCAAGGCTTTATTCTTCAGCTGGGTGTGGTGCTTAGGAGCAGAGGATCATGGGATCTCTGACCTGGACTGACATCAGCAGCTGTTGTAGAGGAGAGGAAGCAGAGTGGACTGTGTAATGCTCAGGGCAGCACTGTACGTATAGCGAGCTACTTTTTATTAGCCTTTGCATACTTTCATACCGCAGGCGCACTTTCCCAACAGTTCAGCGTTTGGACTCTGATATCGTTTTATCAATGTTTAGACTTTCATTAACTTTTTATTACTGTCTTATTCTTTTTCAATCTTTTCCCATATTCCTCATCAATAAGTCTTTATGAACCTGACATACTAAACTATTTAAAATTATATCTACAAAGTAGAAACACAATTTTCAAGCAGCTATTTCTTCACTTTTTATTGTAACATGATTAATAAAAGACGAATGCATGGAATGTTGGAGGTCCTGTTAAGGTCTATATGACCTCAACTGATCCTGATCTTTAATGAGAACTGTATGTGGAACTACTGAAAAGCCAAGAGTGACCCCATTTGACCTTGCATAAAGTGGTGCTCTAATAACATGACATAATTACTTTGTAGTTCTTTCCTCAAGAAAACTCTTCATCTTGTTTGATTATTTATTATAAACACAGTTTTGACCTTGGATGAAATTATTTTAATACCTTTTAATGAAGTCTCAATTTTGGGACCAGCAGACAACTATTTAGAAAATGTAAAAATAAAAAAAGGTGTCTGGAAATTATATTGAAGTACTGTATAATTTTTATTTACTTCAAGTCAAGTCAAATTTATTTATAAAGCATATTTAAAAAAGAGCATCTGTTACCAAAGTGCTTAACAGTAAGATCAAGATAGTAAATAGAAATAACAAGATGTAGTTAAAAGCATCAAAAATAATACTACCTCCAAATATTCAAACACTTTTTGTCAGAAGGAAAAGTTGTTATAATTTGAAGGGAACAGACATTTTCGTAAAACCTACGTACAGAACCAGTTTAAAGAGTCGGTCTACATCAATACAGGGGATAAGTTTGTGGAATATTTTGGAAAACGATGTAAAAAAAAAAAAGTAGAGTCTATTTCTATATCTAAAAAATTGATTAAGAATAACTTGTTGAAAAAATATATTTAAGTTTTTGTTAATTTTGAAATGTACTAGAAATGTAAACGTACGTATGATGAGTTCCTTATTTCGTTATACTATTTATAGATGATCATTGTCTTAAATTGATTATTTGAACTGGTTTTTTAAAAAAGGGAGCAGATATAAGATTTTCTTCTTCTGCTTCCTTTCATTTTATTTTTTTTTTCTTCTTGTTTTTCATTACAGTGTATTGTGAATTGTAATTTCAACTTCTTGCTTCAAATCTGAAATGAATGAATTAAAATAAAAAAATAAAAAGGAGAAACAATGAAATAGTAAATCATATCACACTGTGTTAAACGTCAATGAATACAGGTGTGTTTTAAAGAGAGATTTAAAAGCAGGGATACAGTGTCCTGTTAATTGTTGATGGGCAGATTGTTCCAAAATTTAGGGCCAGTGACTCCTCTGAGCTTCAGCCTGGTTTTTGGTACAACCAAAATTTCCTCATGATAGATCCCAAAGGTCAAGGTCAGGGTTCTTTATTGTCATTCACATTGCATGTGGTACATGTGGTGGAAGGAAATTGTGTACACAGAGTCCCAGTTACATCCAAGAAAAGCATAAATTGTAAAAGAAAAACAGGAATAAGGTCTAAGATATGAACTAGGATATAGGCTAAACAAAGAATACTCAAAACACGTATAGTGCAAAACAGTAATACGCCGAAAAACAGCAGTACGAACATGAGTGCGTGAGTAGATGAGTACAAATAAATACAGCAGCATGAAATAAATCAGCAGCATGGATAGTCAACAGCTCATATCAACAATTAAGTGGCATTACAGTGATTTTTTTCTTCTTCTTCACAATGATAATGTGACTTGGGTGCTATACAAATAAAACTCGATAGAAATTTTGAATTGGTAATCCTGACTAGGGATTCATGAGTTTAACAGCTTCAGGATAGAAACTGTTCCTCAGTCTAGTGGTTCTGCACTTAATGCTCCTCAACGTTCTGCCCGAGGGGAGTGGGGCAAAAAGTGTGTGTGCTGGGTGTGTGAGGTCCTTCCTGATGCAGGTGGCTCTCTTCCAGAGTGGTGGGGAGACTGACTCCAACAGTCTTCTGTGAAGCCTTCACCACTCTCTGCAAAGTTTTTCTTTATGCAGCTGTGCAGCCTCCATGCCACATGTTGATGCTGGAGCACAGGATGCTCTCCACTGTACACCTGTAGAAGGAGGTGAGGACTGAGCTTCCCAGTCCAGCTCGTCTCAGCCGCCTGAGGAAGTAGAGTCTCTGATGAGCTTTCTTGATCAGGCTGGTGGTGTTGTTTCCCCCAGCTGAGGTTGTCCTTCAGGTGCACACCCAAGTACTTATAGCTGGAGACAACTTCCACCACAGATCCTCCTATATTCGGGGTAGGGGGTGGGGTGGGGTTAGATGTGTTTGTTCCGTCTGAAATCCACGACCACATCCTTCGTCTTCTTCACATTGATGTGAAGGTTGATAGAATAGAATATATCTTTATTGGCATATTTGCACCAAGGTACAAAATGTTGCAATTGGCGCGCGCACCATCCTAAGAGGGACGTACGCACGGAAAGCCGCATCAATAATTAAATCGCGCCGCCAACAATCAGATATGGAAAAAAGGAACATACAGTCGGATAATCATTGGTATTCAAAAAAGAATCTATCACATTTTGTCTTAGGACATTCTATGATAAAGTCAAAAAACTCTACCAGCTCAGCACGGATAAAGACAAAGACATGTTGCATTTGATGGCAAGCAGGGAGATAGTCCGTGAGTAATCATTTCAGATAAGCACAGTCTGCAGATGGCCTCAGCTCGGCTCCATCTGAATGCACACAGAGACCTCTGGGGGGAGGGGGGGCAGCGACAGTTTTTCAACAGCTTTCGACTCCAGGAGAAGTTTTGCAGTCAGCCTCTTTTCAAGGTTGCTTTGAGTCCCGATTAGATTAGTTGCTTTATTTATTTTCCAGGGCAGGCTACAGTGTACTTTGACTGCAGCCTTGAAGTCCAGGTGCTGTCTAGGTCCAAATCGCCAAATCATGTGAGGTTCCGAGCTACAAATCCCCATCTGTCCCCTGATGAAGCCCGGTCGGCTGTAAACGAGTCCCAAAACGCACTGCAGGTCCGCGGCTGTCCACCACTGCTCCCATCGTGCGATTCAGCTCGAACAACAGCTGGGTCATTGAGGTCACAGCCCGGATCAAAGAATCTTGTTGAGCAGGAAGTTTCGCCAGCGCGTTGATCGCCGCGGCAGTCTCCCTCAGCTTCCAGTAGCAGAAACCTCCGCCTAAGCCAAAAAGCAGAGCAGCTGCCACCAATATTCCAATAATCCACAAATCTTCCACGTCTTCGACAGAAAGAACGGTCAGACACATTAACTTCCATTCTCCCCACGAGTCCATAATGTAGCCCACCGCATGCGTGTCGAGGGGGCACGCCGGTTCTCCTTGTCCGGAGCGCTTCGTGGAAAAAATGTTATTGATAGAGGAAACAGCCCACGCAATTAAATCCATTTTCCAAATTGCTTCGAGTGAGCACTGAAGAGTTGCAGACGAGACAAAAATGCAAAAGCAGGGAGGAGGAAAACTTAGGGAGGAGAGGAGCAGAAAGAGAAGCGACCTGCTTCGCCAAGAGCCGGAAGTAAGATCTTCCTGCACCAGCTCTCCAAACCTCCTCCCTGTAGCTGGACTCGTTGTTTGTGTTGCATCCCATACAGCCCTGACGGGAGCCAGTGCTGAGGGTTAGTGTGGAGGAGGAGAAGTTGTGGGTCCTCACAGATTGCAGTCTTTTTAAGAAGTCCAGGACCCAGTTGCATATGGACGGGCTTAGTCCTAGTATGATTACATAGTTTGTCAGGTAGCACTGTATGCATTACAAAGGCAGCAGATAAGAGTGAAAATAAAAGGGGTCCAAGAATCAAGCCCTGTGGGACCCCACAGGAAAGAGGCACTTACACGGATACACTATTTCCAACCTTAACACAGAAACAAACAATCAATAGAAAAGCATCTGCTTTGTTTAATTTTTCCCAGCTTTTCAAAGGGTTTATCTTTACTAGTGAATGGTGAGAATCAAAATTTCAGACAGTGAGTGAGGATGTTGTTTATCTCTAAATTTTTGCTTTATCTGCAGCACTCATCGGTGGATGGCTTTGTTGAGCCCCCAGCTCCCCCAACAAAGTCTGCAAGTCGCCACAGCCTGCCGCGATGCCGCAACTCTTTCACCTCCACAGACGAACATCCTCACATCGGCAATTACCGCCTCCTTAAAACCATCGGAAAAGGAAACTTTGCCAAAGTGAAGCTGGCGCGGCACGTCCTGACTGGTAGAGAGGTGAGATAAGCTTCTGGGTGAATAGTTTTCGACATACAGTGAAGTTGAGGAATACTGTACAGTATTTTGACAGTAAAGCTGACACTTTATCAACACATATTCAATGTTTCAAATGTTTGAGTGAGTTTAAAATGCAGTAAACGTTTGCACATCCAAATATGATGATCAGTTTATTAATTATTCTTGTATAAAAATCTTTTTTTTTTTTTTTTGCGGGATCACAGTAAAATTTGAACAGCTGCACTTTAAGAATTTATTGTTAATTTTGACAGTTTTCTTTGTATTTTGGAGCTGTTGCTCTGATTTAACTACGTGCTATCAAAGGGCATCTCGGTGCATGTTAAACACAACAAATCCAATGAAAATGTAGCTAAATATTTGGTAAAGGTTACACCAACAATGTGAATTTTACTAAGAAAAAAGCAGTGCAGTAAAAAGTTAGTAGAATATTGCAGCACATTCAATACTCATTCAAGGGAGAAAGCTTATTTTTTGTACTCTTGTTGCTGCTGTGACATCTGAATTCCCCCATTGTGGGATAAATAAAGGTCTTATCTTATTTTTTCTTTTCTTATGCTTCATCATAACCAACCAAGTAAATAAATGTAAATGTTAAGCGTTAAAATTTTACTTGGAATCTCTAAACAAGGATTTTTACATAATAAGGATATCTGATTCCTAAAGCACAACCTTGCATGAACCAGCTGCTCACAAGTGACATCAGTTTGCTTTATTTTAAAAGTTTTTGTCCCGCTCAGATTGTTTAACAATAAATGACATGATTATATTGTACTGTGCCATGTCGTTTTACTCTTGTCAGGTGATACGTCTGCTCAAGATCTTTTTCTCTCTTTCTCACACACAAACACACACTCGTATACAGTTTACTGCTGAGCTGTCAGAGTGATAGACGCCCTGCTTTGGTGTGTTGGTAATTGAAGCTCCTGTTTCCAGGATCCGCAGCGCTGCTCTACCTCCGAGCTCTTCTCATATCTGTGCATCTCAGCCATTTGCATCATTTAATCCTCTGAGTTTCGCAAAGTACCACGTTATGTCAGAGGAAGAGAGCACAAATGTTCTCTCAGGTCTAGTCGGTAACATTTTGATCCGTTTTGTGTTTTTTTAATGTTACTGTTAAACGAGCAGATTGGGTATGCCGTACACAGAGCTGGCAGAAAAGGTCAGGTACCGGTTTGTGTCTAAGAGGCTTTGCAGGCTCATCAAAATGCAAAGACATGACCTAGAATTTGAGAGAGAGTGAGAGAAGAGGTGGAAATAACATGAAAACTGATGCTATCTATTGTACCATGTGCCAAGCAGGTCTCTTACCTGCACAGATTTTCCCAACAGCTTTTAGAAGTTTAATTCAACACGAATAGCTCTGAGAAAGAAAATAAGGTAAGATTTGTCAGGAGGCAGAGCATCTTGTGTGTGTGTGTGTGTGTGTGTGTGTGTAAAGTCGACCAAAGACTTAGATATTCAAATATGCTTATGCTCATTTGCATAAATTAAAAAACAGTTTTCTGTGCTATAAGCATTTAATGGGGCTAGCCAGAAAAGGCTCAACAGGAAAAACCTTCACTAAGTGTAACAATTAGTAATGGGGGGGAGGGGTAGAAAAGTTTGTTAAATCAAGCAGATCATTTTGAAATTATAATTTTCAGATGATTTTTAGCCTGGAAATTTACAATGAATGCACATAAATCTACATTACAGGAAGCTTTTCAGGTGTCTTGAAGCATTTTAATTAATACGCAATCAATGCTGTCATAAAATGGATGAAAAAGGTTTTGTTGGGGTAAATTAAGCTCTGCCTGATGACAGAAACACAATACAGAAGTCCCTTAATACTTCGCGTTTCGACTTTCGCGGATTCACTCTTTTGCGGGTTTTCAACGTCAGATTGTACACATTGTTTCCCAGTTGCCTGGCCCGCTCAGTGACTGCTGAGGGACCCCC
>JBBPBX010028219.1:13950-36724 GCA_038048925.1 Garcialebias charrua
TTTTGTTTCCTTGTAAAAACAACCATGGTAATTTTTATTAATTTCACATAGTCACTTACTGCATATTAACACCCACATTTGTTTAAATATGTAAGGATCATTTTGTTAAATTAAAATACTACAAATCAGCCTTAATACAAACTGTGCATTGCTCAGTTATGTTCTGTTGGGTTAAAGATGATGAAAAGATGCAAAGTTATTTGTATTGCCATGTAGTTTTATTTATTTATTCGTTTATTTATTTATTTATTTATTTATTTGTTTATTTATTTATTTAACGTAATACTATTCAAATACTTGTAGATTGTATCTCACTTGTGGCTTCTGACCTATACCATAGCTGCACTCAAAGCAGTTTTGGGATCATGTTTCTTAAAATAATGTATCTTCTACAAATAATACAAAATATTTGGGTTTTAATGAAACATGCTACTTTCATAATTCACTTAACTTCATAATTAACATTTTATAAGACTTTTTTTTGTTCTGTGTCTAATGCCTATCTTGTAAAATGTCCAATCAGAATTATTCCTTTATGTCATCAGACTGAAAAATGCACAATTTGCTAAAATTTAAACATTTTGCATCCTGAAAGATAAAAAAAAAAAACGTTTTTTTTTTTGTTAATGCATCCATTATCTTCCACTTGTTCTGAAGTTGGGTCGTGGGGGCAGCAGCTTGAGCAGGGAGGCCCAGACATCTCTCTCCACAGCCATCTCTTCCAGCTCTTCTGGGAGGATTTCAAGACGTTCCCAGGATACATACAAGATACATAGTCTCTCCTGCATGTCCTGGGTCTTCCCAGGGGTCTCCTCCCAGTTGGACATGCCTGAAGCACCTCCCTAGGGAGGAGTCATGGGGGCATCCTTACCAGATGCCCGAACCACCTCAACTGGCTCCTCTTGACGTGGAGGAACAGCAGCTCTTCTCCAAGTCTCTCCCGGATGACTGAACTTCTCACCCTAAGGGAGAGTCCAACTACCCTGCGGAGGAAACTCATTTCAACTGCCTGTATCCGTGATCTCATTCTTTCGGCCACTACGCACCATAGGTGAGGGTAGAAATGTAGACTGACAGGTAAACAAAGAGCTTTGCCTTACAGCTCAGTTCTCTCTTCACCACAATGGACTGATACAAATTCAGCAGTACTGTAGATGGTGCACCAATCCATCTGTCAATCTAACGCTCCATTCTTCCCTCACTCGTAAACAAAACCCGAACATACTGGAACACCGCCACTTGAGGCAGAACCTCACCCTCGACCTGAAGAGAGCAATCCACCCTTTTCTGGTTGAGGACCATGGCCTCAGATTTGTAGGTGCTGATTCTCATCCCAGCTGCTTGACACTCGGCTGCAAAACACTCCAGTGAGAGCTGAAGATCCCAGCACGATGACACCAACAGGACCACATCATCTGCAAAGAGCAGAGATGGACTCCTGAGGCCAAAATACTTGAATCCCTCTGGCCCATGACTGCACTGAGAAATTCTGTCCATAAAAGTTATCAACAGAATCGGTGACAACGGGCAGCCCTGGCAGAGTCCAACCCCCACCCTGAAGGGGTCCAACTTACTGCCGGCAATGCAAATCCATCTCTTGCACTGCTTGTATAGGGACTGAACAGCCCATAACAACGTGCCCCCAATCTCATTCATATTCATGGAGCATCCCCCACAGTGTACCTCGAGGAACATGGTTGAATGCCTTCTCCAAGTTCACAAAACACATGTAGACTAGATGGGCAAACTCCTGAGGACCCTAGTGAAGGTAAAGAGCGGATCCACTGTTCCACAGCCAGGACGGAACCTGCATTGTTCCTCCTGGATCTGAGGTTCAACCAACAATTGGACTCGCTTCTCAAGTACCCCTGAACAGACCTTATCAGGGAGGCTAAGGAGAGTGATGCCCCTATAAGCCCTCTCCTGTTCACTCTGCTCACATATGATTGTACAGCCACACATCCAGGCTGTCATATTGTAAAGTTTGCAGATGATACAGCGGTGGTGGGATGCATCACAAACAATGATGAGTCCAGCTACAGACAGGAGGTGGAACACCTGGAGAGCTGGTGCAAAGAGAATAACCTTCACATGAATGTGAAGAAGACAAAGGAGATGATTGTGGACTTCAGAAGGAACAAACACACCCACGCCCCACTGAACATAAGTGGATCTGCAGTGGAAGTGGTCTCCAGCTACAAATACTTGGGTGTACACTTGAATGATAACCTCAGCTGGAGCAACAACACCACCAGCCTGATCAAGAAAGGTCATCAGAGACTCTACTTCCTCAGACGGCTGAGACGAGCTGGTCTGAGCAGCCCAGTCCTCACCTCCTTCTACAGGTGTGCAGTGGAGAGCATCCTGTGCTCCAGCATCAATGTGTGGCATGGAGGCTGCACAGTTGCAGAGAGGAAAGCTCTACAGAGAGTGGTGAAGGCTGCACAGAAGTCTGTTGGAGTCAGTCTCCCCACCATCACAGACATTTACACCTCCAGATGCAGGAAAAGAGCCACCTGCATCATGAAAGACCCCACTCACCCAGCACACACACTCTTTGCCCCACTCCCCTCAGGACGGAGGTTGAGGAGCATCAAATGTAGAACCACTAGACTGAGGAACAGCTTCTACCCTGAGGCTGTTAGACTCATGAATAAATAAACAATAAGAATAAACACTGCAAAATATCACATCATGCTGATGCTGATCTGGTTTCTTGTTGCTGTGTTCATCTGTGACCATCTGCTCATACAGACTCATGTTCGTGCTGCTGTTTATAATGATGTTTTTCCACTACATTAGGGCTTAGTGTATTACTAGTTGATGTTTTTCTTAGTTAATCCTAGATGTTATTACTGTTTTTCTCTTGCATTTGTTGTTGGATGTAACTGGGACCCTGTGTACATAATCTCGTTTTCATCACATGTACCACATGCGGTGCAAATGATAATAAAGACTCTCTGACGCCAAATTTACACTACATGCGGTCCAGCTCCGCCCCGCCCCGCAGGTTGCAGCTGAGCGAGTCCAATTTTCACTTCCTCCGCTCTGCTCAGGTCCGCCTGGATGCGCCGCTCCGAGACGCATGCGCGGGAATTGCGAGATCGCGCGATAAATCAAGTGATAAATAAGTAAGTCAGAACAAAACAATTCATTCGGTGGAAGAAGGNGTCCAGGGGCCTCATGTATCAACCATGCGTGCGCACAAAAACATTGCGCACGTCACTTTCCACGCAAAGTGGCGTATGTATCAAATCTGATATGAACGGGAATACCTGCGCTTCCACGTACAAATCCACGGATGCTCCCCTGCTTGCGTACGCACGTTTCTGTGGTTATATTTCCTTTGGCGACACTTACAGGTGCCGCTGTGAAACTGAAGCCCCACAATCTGTGGTTGACTTTAAGAGCGGCTCGAAGACCTTTCTTTTCAACCGAGCATACTTTACTCCTCATGATTCTACTTTTGATCTTAGTTGATACTGTTGTTGATTTTAATTGTTTTATTATTTGTCTTATTGACATTCAAATATGTTGCACCTTGTAGCACTTTGAGATTTCCATTAATGAAAAGTGCGTTATAAATTGAATTCATAATTATTATTATTATTATTATTATTATTAACTGTTCATGATGTGAAAATGATTAATATTCCCTCCAAACACACGATTAACAAGTATTACATCCACATGACGCAGTGAAATAAAGCACGCGCAAAGTTGTGCCAAAAATAAATTTAACAGGAACGGATTCATTCAGCCTTACTGGAGGTTATAATAAATAGTGTAACACGCAGAGCATTTATTTAGAAACAGATATAATTTTCCGATCTAGGATATGGCTTATCAGCCGTTTTCAGAAATAATAATTTTTCAGTTTGGCACTGCTGCTGCGCTCTGGGGAGCCGTGCATCACGCGTGCATACAGAAGCAGCGGTCAAACTGTTCCACAGAGGGAGCTGCAGGTCGATCGGGACTGTGCAGTCCAGTCCACACAAAGCCGGATCATGTCCAATAGAATGGTCTCATCCATATGTTTCCAAAGGCTGAGTGGTCGCGCTTTGGAGCGCGCGCGCACCCTCACCGGTGTCGACACGGCAGCTGGAGGTGTTTCATTTTCTGCGTTTATTGTAGATTCCCCCAAAATGACACGTGAAAGTACACCTTGTTATATAACTTGTAGGAGAGTAAAAGCTTCACAGACAGATTGCGCACAGGGCTGCGGGGCGCAGCGTCTGGAGACGCCAACATCATGTCATGAAATGTCTCCACCAAGACGCACAGACTCGTTTCTTCACATCATCTACATAAACAAAGATCTATGTTCTAGCAAACATCCAAGTAAGTTCCTCTGTGTTTACAGTAATTATGGTAATAAACTCGTGCGCAAAGTTAATATTTCCACACAGAATGAATGAATGAGCCGGTTCGCGCACCACAGCAGGGTGCGCATACCGACACACAATCACTCGTTCTTTGCATGATGAACACATTTTATTACTATTCTTACTTAGGATGTTTGTCCTCACTCATATTATATTGAATTCATTATTTTCCTGAATCTAGAAATCATTTCTGATCGCGCAGGGATCAAACAAACATGTCCTTCACACATGCAGGAAGTAATTTGCATCTGTTTAACATATGTAAATGAAGGCGTGTCAGGGGAGGTGTCTCACGTGCGCTCAGTTCCACGTCAATTGTGTTGTACATAAGGAATGTGCGTGGATTCAGGTGTACGCACAGTTTGATAATTCTGGATTTTTTTGTGCGTGGACACTTTTCTGGATTTGTCCGTACGTGACTTTTCAGTAAGAAATCTACGCAAGTCTTTGTACATGAGGCCCCAGGAACAGCTAACGTTCAGGAAGTTTACTGGAAACAGCAAAAGACAACATGTAAGTAATCTTAGGTCAGTAGATTACTAAATGGCTACAAGCACAAACCATTGTCACGGTAATGCTCTAGCGTCTAAGAGAAGTCATCAGTTGCCTTTTATACGCTTGGCGCCTAATCAGGGAGATTGTTTGCAGGTGTGGTTGTTTGGCGCCATCTAGTGACCTCAGGAATAGAGACACTGGAACTCCCACACTTAATGTCAAAGGTGGGCGTCAGACCGCTAGGGAGCGCTAATGCGCTAATCCGCTTATTCATTCATTCATTCAACCTTTATTTATACAGGCTAGCCTCGTTGAGTCACGGGGACTCATTTACAAGAGGGACCTGTCTCACTCACACCAAACAACCATCCACTCTCACACTCACACCTAGGGTCAATTTAGAGTCACCAATCAGCCTAACAAGCATGTTTTTTGGTCTGTGGGAGGAAACCGGAGTACCCGGAGGAAACCCACGCATGCACGGGGAGAACATGCAAACTCCACCCAGAAAGGCCCCGGACCGGGATTTGAACCGGCAACCTTCTCGCTGAGAGGCAGCAGCTCTACCAGTTGTGCCACCGTGCTGCCCAATATAGTGTACCTAAACAATTTATCAGCGTTACAGCGGTTTGACTAACTTTTATAATTCATAAGCGGATTTGCGCTATTTTTATTTAAAATGCAGTACCGTTAATAACTAATTATCTATCAGTAAAAACGAAAAAAACTTATTTACGGGCCCGGACGACTGCTAACAGACCATATCCTGTCAGCGCCGGATGTGGTCCGTGACAAAAAAGCGTCCCCTCAGTCTCTTTGCTAGAGCGAGCGCTCTCAGTTAGCAGCCAGTGTGTTACTCTGCAGCCTTATTGCTTGTTTTCGAAGAGTCAGACGAAGAGTTTTTAACATGGAGGGTGAACTTATGGATGTTTCTCAGCGGCCTACGCGACGCGTCTGGATTTTAAAAAGTATTTCGCCATTTGCCCTCTTCAAAATGGCGGCCGCGACGGCCACAGAAGATAAGGACTTTCCATGAAAACACGGTAAAAACAATTATTTCTTTGCTGAGAAAAATATATTTCTTAGCTGACTTTATAGCACAAGGTTTTTCTGAGCTTAACCGGTTCAAATGGTCAAATCTGCTGGATTAAAAAAAGTATTTCGCCATTTGCGGCCGCCATTTTGAAGAGGGCAAATGCGAAATACTTTTTTAAATCCAGCAGATTTGACCATTTGAACCGGTTAAGCTCAGAAAAACGCACAAGGTTTTTCTGAGCTTAACCGGTTCAAATGGTCAAATCTGCTGGATTTAAAAAAGTATTTCGCATTTGCCCTCTTCAAAATGGCGGTTAGCGTGTTAGCATTAGCGTCCGCTAGCATTGCTAATACATAAGTGTTTTTGAAATTGCGGACCTAAATAAATCAATAAGTGCTTTAGAAATAGCGGAACTAATTTTTGGATTAGCGCTGCCCAGCACTGCTTAATGTCTTGGATTGTTTGCAAGGAGTCTCGAGTCTCCTTGTGTGAGTCCCAAGGCCTTGCTCTTGTGTCGCTGGAATTTTGAACATGGTCAAACAATTGGCAAGACAAATCTTTGTCAAAGTAGTCGGTGGCATCAGGAACCCATATGGAACCCTTCTTAGTTTATCTAAAAAAAAGCTAAGTCTGGTCCTCTAGACATTCTGGATCTAGATCATTCTGGACACCTGGATCAGAAGGACTCATACGTGCGTCTGCTCTTTGTGGACTTCACATCTGCCTTCAACACCATGATCCCCCAAACTCTGATAGACAAACTATCCACACTTGGACTAAGCCCCTCTATTTGTAACTGGGTCTTAGACTTCTTAACAGACAGACCACAGTCCGTGAAGATCCACAACTTCTCCTCCTCCACCATCACCCTCAGCACTGGCTCTCCTCAGGGATGTGTGCTGAGCCCTCTTCTGTTCACTCTGCTCACATATGATTGTACAGCCACACATCCAGGCTGTCATATTGTTAAGTTTGCAGATGATACAGCTGTGGTGGGATGCATCACAGATAATGATGAATCCAGCTACAGACAGGAGGTGGAACATCTGGAGAGCTGGTGCAAAGAGAACAACCTTCACATGAATGTGAAGAAGACGAAGGAGATGATTGTGGACTTCAGAAGGAACAAACACACCCACACCCCACTGTATATAGGTGGATCTGCGGTGGAGGTGGTCTCCAGCTACAAATACCTGGGTGTACACATGAATGATAACCTCAGCTGGAGCAATAACACCACCAGCCTGATCAAGAAAGGTCATCAGAGACTCTACTTCCTCAGACGGCTGAGACGAGCCGGTCTGAGAAGCCCAGTCCTCACCTCGTTCTACAGGTGTGCAGTGGAGAGCGTCCTGTGCTCCAGCATCAACGTGTGGCATGGAGGCTGCACAGTTGCAGAGAGAAAAGCTCTACAGAGAGTGGTGAAGGCTGCACAGAAGTCTGTGGGAGTCAGTCTCCCCACCATCACAGACATTTACACCTCCAGATGCAGAAAAAGAGCCACCTGCATCATGAAAGACCTCACTCACCCAGCACACTCACTCTTTGCACCACTCCCCTCGGGACGGAGGTTGAGGAGCATCAAATGTAGAACCACTAGACTGAGGAACAGCTTCTACCCTGAGGCTGTCAGACTCATGAATAAATAAATAATAAGAATAAACACTGCAAAATGTCACATCATACTGATACTGATCTGTTTCTTGTTGCTGCGTTCATCTGTGACCATCTGCTCATGTTCGTGCTGCTGTTTATAATGATGTTTTTCTACTACATTAGGGCTTAGTGTATTACTAGCTGATGTCTCTCTTAGTTAATCCTAGATGTTATTATTGTTTTTCTCTTGCATTTGTTGTTGGATGTAACTGGGACCCTGTGTACATAATCTCGTTTTCAACACATGTACTACATGCGGTGCAAATGACAATAAATTCTCTCTGACTCTGACTCTGACTCTGATTCAAAAAAACAAAACAAAACAAAGCAAAAAAAACTGTAGAAACATTTTGTCTTTCGTCCAAAAGACTTCCTCAGTCTGAGATGCTGTATTCAGCTGAGTCTTATAAATAGCACCTTCTCACAGTGGATCAACCAGTTGGCTGATGACAGCCAAAACAAGCTGCTCACATGATCAAGGAGGACCATCAGCCTAACGATGGATCGTTAGCACCCTGATGGTTGTTTGCTATTTGTAAAGGCCTAGTTATACTCGCGCTTTGATCCACAGGCTGGAGCGCGCACTGAGCCATGTGGCTTCATGCGTTTACAGTGTCGTTGCTGTGTTTATGGTTGACGCACGGCGGCGCATGGCAAAGTGCTGTTCTTTTACGGACCAGCAGGTGGCAGTACCCTCTAAAACCTGTGCATATGTTGCAAGAAAGGTGTAGAAGAAGAAATCTACCGTAGAAGAAGAACTGTTTGAAGTCACACAACAAAAACAAATGGCTTTCTGCTCGCTCGGGGAATTTATTAATAATAATAATAATGAATTCAATTTATAACGCACTTTCCATTAATAAAAAATCTCAAAGTGCTACAAAAGCAAAGAAAAAATAAAACAAGTGATAAAATCAAGTAAAATCAATAATAATATCAACTAAGATCAAAGATAAAATCATGTGGAGGCAGAGTAGGCTTGCTTAAAAAGAAAAGTCTTTAAGCCACTTTTAAAGTCAACCAGTGACTGTGGAGCTCTCAGGTAGTCAGGGAGGGAGTTCCACAGGCGGGGGGCAGCCACACAGAATGCTCGGTCTCCCATGGTCCTCAATTTGGTCCGAGGAATATGAAGGAAATTACTGTTCTGTGATCGTAGAGACCGGGTGGATGAATATGGTGCAAGAATGTCCTTTAGATAGTCTGGTGAAGTTCCGTGTAAGCATTGATGTGTAATGAGAGCAGTTTTGTACTGAATTCTGTAGGTGACAGGAAGCCAATGGAGGTTATGGAGAATGGGTGTAATACATTTGTGTCAAATACAAAACATTCCTCCATGCGTCGCGACGCCGTTTCCATGACCACATCGGCGCAGAGAGCTGCAGGCTCTGGCGTGAAGACCGTGAAGGCTGTCGGGTGAGGTCCCCACCCGACCTGTCAATCAATTCCGTAGCGCCCACGGCGCACGCACTAGGCTTGCGGAGTTTAAAAAATTCGGAGGTGCGCGACACGCACCAAACCGACATGCGGGGCCTACGCGTAGGGGAGGGGACGGTGATATTGCGTCACTTTTGGTGCACGCACCCTCGTGTGCTGCGCGACACATCGAGTATAAATCTTTAAGAGGGGGACAGTTGAACCCGGAGGCCTTCACCTCTGTTTAATGATGGACGGTTTCTTTTCACAAAGATGGCCTCCTTTACTCCTCTCTCAAACCATCGTTCCTCTCTATCAAGGATGTGAACATCTTCATCCCTGAAAGAGTGACCTCTGACCTGGAGATGAGTGTAGACCACAGAGTCCTGACCTGATGATGTTGATCTTCTGTGCTGGTCCATCCTTTTGGCCAGTGGCTGTTTAGTTTCCCCGATGTAAGACTGATCACCCTCCTGACACTGAACAACATACACAATATTACTCTGTTTGTGCCGGGGGACTGGATCTTTGGGATGAACCAGTCTTTAATGTATTTTGGGGTTTAAAAGCCACTGGGACGTTGTGTTTAGAAAATAAACGTCTCAATGTCTCTGAAACTCCCGCAACATCTGGAATGACCACTGGTCTGGGTCTGGGTTCCTTCTTTTCACCTGATGGTTGGCTGGAGTCCTGTTTGGGTTTCTTCTCTGCTTTCAGGAAGGCCCAGTTAGGATATCCACATTTCTCTAGAGCCTGTTTTGTGTGTGATTTCTCCTTCTGTCTGGCTCCTGAGTTAGTGGGGACGCTGTCTGCTCTGTGGTACAGAGTCCTGATGACTCCTAACTTGTGCTCCAGAGGGTGATGGGAGTCAAACTGTAAATACTGGTCTGTGTGGGTGGGTTTGCGGTACACATCAGTTTGCAAATTTCCTCTATCAGAAACTGAGACCTCACAGTCCAAGAAAGCCAACCTGCCATTTTTTACATCTTCTCGTGTGAACTTGATATATTTATCCCCATATGTGAAGTAGGTTGACTGCAGGCACAGTTTCAAGAGTTGACACAGTTGCTCTGTGGAAAGCGTGGTCCTGTTGTTCAGCGTGGTGTCTGATTTTAACCTTAAGCAGACCACCTCTACTGCCTCATCAACAGGAATGCACGTAAAGAGTTACATGAAATCACAGATCAGTGTTGGAACAAAACAGGGATATCTGTATCCACTTTTCATTTGACAGTCTTCAAACTGTACCGTCTTAAAAAGCACGTAGCGAAACAAATCTTAAAACAACGGAGCACCCCCGGTGAACGCCCTCCATTTTTCTCGCCTCTTGTCCGAACAACGCCGCGGTAGAAACATCAGTCGTAAAATAAGTTCCAGCCGTTGCTCCCTTTGTTATCTCGTCCGGTGGTTTTTACGAGTCCGGGCACGGTTTCGCTTTGGTCAGGTGATAACAAACCAGCCGGGAGAGAGTATACATCTGTCGGACGTTTGGCAGGGGGGACTCTTGCTGTGAAACATCGAGTCAGCTAAAAAGGTTCGCGCTCCGTCAGCACCCTGCGGTGCCTTTACAGTTTAATACAAAGAGCCGAGGCAAGGCTGACGGAGAGGGTGGAAACCTAATAAAACAACCACGCACTGTGTGCTCATACACACACACACTGAAGCAATGCCAGCTTTACATGGAGCAGTCCTTCAACTACTCCCAGCTGCGCGTTATTGTCCATGACAGCTTGGTATTAAAGCAACTCTAGAAATGTACCGTACACGGGAGATCCATCACAGTGACGTATATTTCTGACAAAATTGCATTGGACTGGTTTACATTTTGTGTGCAGTTGCAAGCAGACGCTGGAACATTTGGTAACGCATTCTGTGCCGAAACATCTTTGAGGCCTGGAGTTCGACCTCAATAACAACTTCATAATTGCTGGTATTAAAGAAAAACATTTCCTTTCAGGAAAGATCGTTGGAACACCTTCCTACTATTGAGTTATGGATGTTGTAGACAGTTGTTCCAACAACGTTATTGGTGCTTTTTTATTGGGTCTGAAATGCAATCACTCCTTAAAAAAGTAGACTAGAAACAAATTAATTCTGTTTATTGCCTGCCCTTTTCCTCTCATCGGATGATTTTTATGTGTGACATCATGCAATTTCATATGAGGAGAATATATTCAGTTTCAATGTTTTTTTTCTTCATTTTTTCATTTCATTTATTTTATAAAAACAAATACATAACAAACAAACACATGTATCTTATAAAAAATAAAATATAAAATGAAAGGCGGCAGAAAGAAGAAAATATCTTATTATAGCTGCCCCTTTTCAAAAATAATCAATTCAAACATTAATTATATATAAGTAATAAAAAAAATGAATAACTCATCTCAATTTTCAAATGTCGAAATACAGTATTACACTTTGAACTACTTCATACGTATTTCTTCAACAATTCACTCTTTATCATTTTCTTAAACACAAACATTGACATTGCTTTTTTTATATCACACTCTAAGTCATTCCACAATCCAACTCCCTGGACTGAGGTAGACCGTCCCTTCAAACTAGTTCTGTATCGTGTCTTTACAAATACATCAGTTCCCTTTAGATTGTAACAGCTTGATCTTTTAACAAAATGTGTCTGAATATTTGAGGGTAGTGCGTTGTTATGAGCTTTATACATCATCATTAAAATACGGTAATCTACTATATCATGGAACTTCAGTAATTTCAACTGAAAAAACAATACACTAGATGGATGCCAGTAATGTTTTCTTGCAATAATCCTTATGGCTCTTTTCTGTAACATAAAAATAGGTTTTGTAATAATTTTACACACTTTCCCCCAAACATCAATGCAATAAATTAAATGTGGAACAATGATAGTGTTATACAATAAATACAACGCTTTGTCAGTCAATAGGTCCCTAACCTTATACAGTACACAGCAATGGATTTAGATATTTTCATTTTTACAGAATCTATATGTTTTTTCCAAGTTATTTTGTCATCAGTGACAACACCCAAGAACTTGAACTCACGCACTTTACAGATTTCACCACCCTCAATTGTAAATTGGACATCTGTAGTTTTCTTTTTTATTACCAAATATCATTTGATGGTTTTTTTCTAGATTTAATGATAATTTGTTTAGTTTAAACCAAGTCTGTATTTTGACAAATTCCTTCTTCATCAATTCCAACATCTGATTCATATCCTCACCCAAACAAAAAAAAGTAGTATCATCCGCAAAGAGGATACATCTGAGGAGTCCCGACACATTAACCAAATCATTAACATATAAAATAAACAACTTAGGTCCAAGTACAGAGCCTTGGGGAACTCCGCAGGTAATATTACAAAAATCAGATCTTACATCATCAATCTGTACAAACTGCTTCCTATCTTTCAAATAACTATGTACCCACTGCAGCGCTGGTCCTCTAATGCTATACCCATTCAATTTGTCAAGGAGAATGGTGTGATCTATTGTGTTGAAAGCCTTTTTTAAATCAACAAATATACTTATACCATATTGTTTTTTATCAACAGCTGTAGTTATTTCTTCCATAAACTCCATGAGAGCCATAGATGTGGAATTCTTTGCTCTCAAACCCATACTGACTTTCACTTAAAATATTTTGCCCATCGACAAATTTGTCCAATCGGTTAACACATACATTTTCTAAATTTTTTGAGAACCGTGGTAATAGTTCTGCTCTTTGCCACCTGCAATGTTTGAACAATCTTTGTCATTTTCCAACATAACATGCTCATGATTTAAAACTCTGGCATGAAAGGCATCAATCAATATGTGTTCCTTCAAGAAATCTAAGGCCTCTTATTGACTTTGCCTTCAGGATCAATGACATAAAAAAATGCTTTTAAACATGGCTTCGATAAGGGAATACAACCGTGAACAGATATCACCACAAGGTATTTCAAAGTTGTTGTTTCCATATAATCTAAACAGAAATTTGTGTTTTGATCATCAGAGAAAAACAATCAATTTAAAAATTATCTCGACAAATATATTCAGAATCTACCATTATTTTAATTCCACAACTCATCCTCAATGAGAAGCTAAAGCTTGTGTAGCCTATTGAAATTGTACCATTCAACCTTTATTTCTACAGGTTAATCCCATTGAGCTTCGGGGACTCATTTACAAGAGAGAGCTGATTTTAACAAAGAGTCATGACAACAATCATAAAAATCATAAATTGAGAAGAAAAAATGAATGAAAATGGTATTTTAAAAATAAAACACAAAACAAAAGCAGCTAGTAAAGCGATGTAGAAAACTAAAATCAGGAACATGTCTGCATTGGTGCCAACATGCTCCATATTAAGAATGCATCGACTGCTGTCTTCTATACAGTAAAAACTTTAAGTACTTCACACAGCAACACTTCAAAAACATCAAAAGTGAGCTTCAAAGATTCTGTCATCAGCGCTAACGCGCTAAAAGACGATGTATTGACAAGGATGCATTGCTTGTGTTCAGTCATAAAAGGTTAAATGCAAAATAACCAAAGCTTGCAGTTTAAAAATAGACGCTCCTTGTGCAGACAGCTGAGCTGAAGTGATTAAAAAACGTGGGCCTATCGTCTCTGGTAGACTTACGTGAAATGGACAGCTGGGAAACGAGGCTGACACAGTTACAGTGTAGACACAGCTTTAGGGAAATGAAAGTTTGGGATTATGTTAACAGCTAAGCAACGGCTGTCAGACACTCCTAATCAAACCATCACAATCTCCCCACAGAGGAGGAGGAAACCAGTCATCACCACTGGTGCTTCTTGAATTGTTCTTCATTGGATTTTCATGGCAGAAGTACCGGCGTTTAAAAGACGTTGGACAAGAAGAGAGATGCTGAAGGTGTCATAAAACGTTAGATATCTGTAAATCTTAAAAGTAAAACCATCTTTTGTTCGACTGGTGGGAAAACATGTTGAGTAAATACAATTCACATCTTAATGCACAAGAAGAAGCCACTTCTAACAGTTTACAGTTATTTCAGAAAACAATAACATATTTAAAGTCATTCGATCTTTATCTAGACGTACCTTTTGCGGTATACAGGTTGTCCCCGACTTACGAGCGAGTTCCGTTCCTACGAATCGCTCGTAAGACAAAATCTCGTATGTCGGAACCCGAAACATGTGTCGCTTGTAAGTCCGGATTTTTGGTCGTAAGTAAATGTATGCTAGCGCTGCGCCGAACACCCGTTTTTCAACACAAACGTACATACTGGTTCATAAACATGCACAGAAGTTTGTTTACAAACGGTTAGCTAACACACTTTCATCTAAAAACACATACCCGTGCTGTATTTTCTGTACAACTTTACTGTTTGTTAGTCCGCTCGTAAGTCCGGAAACCTCGTATGTCGTGTTCCATACACATATACGTTGATGTACAATTACATTCTTACTTCTCTGCTTCCTCTGCTCTTTGCCACCTGCAAGCTCTCTTGGCCACGCCCACTTCTTTGCTCTACATGGAGAACAGCTGATCGGCTGCAGCAGGAAGTTTATCCTGCAGTTTATCCTGCAGTGTTGGCTAGTGTGTGCTAAATAATTTTAAATAATTCATTCTACATAAAAATCATTGGTGTATGAATGTGATAAAGCTCTGATTATTCTTTGTATCGATTTAGTAGAGTGCTGTGTGAATGGGCAAATGAGGCACAGACACCGTATTTTCCAGCCTTTAAGTCGCAGTTGGTTTTTTATTTATTAATTTGCATGCCCTGCAACTTATGGGGTGAAGCAACATATTTATGGATTTTTTCCCATATTTTTAGACAAATTTTTGGCTGAGATATGACCGTTTCCATTCATTCTGACGAAAAAAATGGAGCAGTACCACTTTCGGCCGCTAGGGTCCACCGACCGTTCCAAGCTCATGTGTCCGACGGCAGCCTCCTCTGCTCGGACTCACTCTGTCACAGCACAGCCTCCTGCTCTCTGGAGCTCTGAACTACTGTTACCTTGTTAGCAAAATAGCTCAAGAACCACAGGACAGATTTTTATGAAACTTACAGAAAATAATCACTGGATGGACATTTACAAAGTATTCGCTTTAGGAGATGTTTGAGCGAAAATTTGATTTATTTATAATTTATTTTCGTAGCGCGCGACCGTTTGGAAGACGGTCAAAGCGAAACAATATAAATCCAGCTGATTTGACCATTACGTGCATTTATTAAGGAAAAGTTACACTCAGAAACACTTTTACTATAATGTCAGCAAACAAATATATTTTTTTAGCTGTTTATCTTGTTAAATTTTAAAGAAATGAAGCGTATCCGCTCGCTGCGCGTGCACGCTTCGCAGCACCGACGTAGCGAAACTATTTTTTTTAATTCAGCTGATTTGAACATTACGTGCATTTATTAAGGAAAAGTTCAGCTCAGACACATCTTTGCTATAATTTTCAGCAAACAAATAATTGTTTTTAAGTGTTAATCTTGTTAAAGTCCTACCGTGCACGCTCCTGTGGCCATTTGCGGTGACGCGTAACATACGCGACGCGTCAGCGGTGACGCATAATAGATGCGACGTATACGGAGGTGCGACACGTTTATGGATTTTTCCACTTTATTGGACATAATTGGACTGATGCGACTTATGGGGCGGAAAGTACAGTAGTAGTGAGTATCTTGATAAGATAGAAAGTTGCTACAATATATAAGTACAGTCCATCCACCATTTATCGGTAAGTATTGAATACGTCAGAAAGATCCAAGTACTCCCTAAGATCCTGGGTGAGGCCCAGCCAGCTGTCGGTGCTCCGAGCATTCCTCTGAATAATCATCAATGCATCTTTGCATAGGCGGCTGCTGATGCTGCACTTCCTGTGATGAGCGGGCAGGAGGTGAGGCCTTTTTTTCCTCTTCCTTACCCCCTCGTATTTGATTGTTTTTTCCCTCCATTCTTGCTTATGCACCCCAAGGTGAGGTGGTTATTAGCTGGGCTGTGCCAGGAGTTTAAAGCGGTTGCCAGTGAGAGTTTATAGGATAAGAGCTGGGACTTCAGGTCCCGCGGCTTCAATGAGAGTCTTTTGACATTATCTAAAACGTAGGTAAGGGAAACAGCTGTGCTGATGGAGATGGATTGCATCCACAGCCAGGTCTGAGATAGCAATAAAAACCCTCGTAGATGCCGCTAACTTACAGAGGATCAGCAGATTGCGAGTTCTACTTGTACATGAAAAGGAAAAAGTGCTGCGGTAATAGTTTTATCCCAAAAATACTCTTACGAGAATTCATTACGTGGACGCTCACAGGGTTTTCTTTGTTTTTTTTTGTCACCATAACAAATTGAAAACGTAAAACTCAAAAGCATAAATGGATTCCGAGCTCAGGATTAAAAGCCCTATTTGACTTTGGAACTATAACTCGGCTGGTGGATCATCTCCTTTGTCAATTAAACGCCGAAGAAATAATAGAAGCGTCTGGTTGTGATGGGGGAGAGTGGAACTGACTGATGGGTCTGTTTAGCCTGTTAGTGAAACGGGGAAATTGAAATGCCGAGGGATGAACAGCTTGGATGGAAGGCCGTGCGGCAGAATTATCGGTGCCATTATGGCGCTCATTGCCAGTAATAGCTGTTCTGACTGTAGTGGCTCAGATGGTTGATAGGGCGAGAGTAAAAATGACTGGCGTTTATTACTGTGTGCATCACACACGGCCAACATCTCTGAGTGTTATTAGCAATTGCGTGACAGAAATTAATACAATTCTTTGTAGCAAATGTTTATTATTTACAGGTAGTCCTTGGGTTACGATGGTCTTGAGTTACGACATTTTGTGGTTACGTCACGCATCTCCCATACGAAAAAAAAATATATATTTTTTTTTTGAAAAGCCGAGTTCTGGTTACTTTGGGTTTTGACGGCAGAAAAGCAGCAGAAAAACACAGGGAGACCCACTCTGGACCAAACTTCACGGCAGAACCAGCAAAGCAGTGGACGAGTACAGGCGGAGAGACCTTACTGTAAACGCTCTGGACAGAGGTTGACGGCGGTTTTACATCGTAAACAAATATTGGATGGACGGAGGTGGACGGTGTCACCAGCTCCCAGTAGGAAATTAACCCTAGCAGGTCTGAGGTCTAACTTATATTTCTATCATAAAAAAACTGTTTACCTTGCTTTGTTTGGTATCATCTTTTTCAGCACAACCTCAGCTTCATGATTCTACAGTCTTTGTTTCATTTTGACAAAATGCATTATCACATTGGAGCAAAAATAACATAAAAAATTTAAATCCGTGTTAGTAAAATATTGACATGTTTACTATGAAATTCACAAAAAATATTGAACGAACCATTTTGACAGCCTAAAATGAAAATTTCATTGGTATATTTTAAGAACTTGTGTACAAACTTAGTAAAAAACGAATTAGTATACATATTTCTACATCATAAAGTCGGCAATTTCCCATGCGTTTTTTACCACTATTTACACTATGTGTCAAAACAGTGTCTCCATCACAAATTCTCTGTGTTTTTCCCCCTTTCATTCTGACAAACACACCAAAAACCGACTAGAAAACTCTGCACACACACTAATGCACACTAAATAATGAAAAAAACAAATAAAACAGCAAAAGTCTGACCTAAAAACAGCTGTTTCTGTGTTTCGGCGGTCAGGGGACAACATGGAGGAAATACTTTTCTGATTGGTTGCTGAACAAATGTGGTGTGTTCAGGTAAATCGGAAATATGAATTTAATTTTGAATTCATTGACTTTTTGGTCATAAAATATCAACTGACTGCTCTCCACACGCGTAACATGCGCACAAAAATATGGCAACAAGTATCTGTCATATTTCTGGTTGTATTTTGAAGTAAATATAAAACAAAATCAATATAAAAACACTACTTTTATAAAGTTTGGAGTCTCTGCTGTCCAACAGACATGAATGGAACACTTCACAAGTCATGCGCTTTGTTTAAAGAGACTATTTAAAGGCATGACGTCATGCCCGCTACAGCGGGCTTAGACCACAGAGTTTTTAACTCTGTTTTCCCTTCATTATGGCTCATGGCTCCAAATGTATGTGTTTTTGATAATTGTGTAGGGTAGAATTTTGGCCGTGTAGGCCACCGTACAGCAAGCTAGTTAGCCAGCTCCCTTTATGTGAATGTAGCCTGCTAGCAAGGAGGGAGACAACGTGATTCAACTTGCTCCTTCGTCTTTAAAAACTGTGTTAGGATAGGATAAGTGCTTGGTAACTGTACAGTACATGTACATGGGGCAGTATGTACGTATGTTCCGACTTACGACGAAATTCGCTTTATGGCGCGGCGCAGGAACGGATCTCCATCATAAGTCGAGGACTACCTGTATATATATTTTTATTAGTGATAAAAAGCACAGATGGTTGGAACGACTCTCCGTCACATTCGGCAGCAGAATGAAACCTGCAGTTTATCGGATCTTAGAAAGCCAAACCACTCCCACACCGCTGAATTAGTCTTTCCTCTCTCATCAGTGATGCCATCTGCTTTCTCTTCGCTTGTGAAACATTGTTCAGTCGCGTTCTGACTGTCATGGGCACTCAATTTGAAGCGAAAACTTAACGCGCGTTGGAGATTAGCTTAGCCTGCTACCGCTAACGCCTTCCGGACTCGAGCTCTGCGTAGCATCTACGTCACCACGCACTTACGTAGTTGTGTCGCAGCTTTTTCTATTTGGACTGAAAGTGAAGCGGCTACTTCGACCTGAACAGAAAAAGAAACGTGTCAGTTAAACACTGTGTTCATATCGAAATATCGAAAATGTGCTTAAAACTCATATCATCGTTATCGAATAAAAGTATATGGTGATACATATCGCTATCGAATTATTGTCCAGCCCTACTTTAAAATGTATTTTCATTATCAAATATCCCTATCTGGAAAATGCAAAAGTCATTTTCAAAGTTTTCCCTCATTTCCAAAGTCTCTGGGAACCCTCCTTTGTTTATTTATGAAAGTTAAAATTGCTAGCAAATTGCTTTATTTAAAAAAGAGCTTCTTTCAGAGATAACAAAAGCTTGTTCGAGGGAGGAAAAATAAATTTGTGAAGATGACACTGCTATCAGCAATTTGAGGGTATAAAGCTAACAAATTGTCGGGACAAAAGCCTTCCAGTGTTCACTCTAATGCTGTTTACACAGAAAGATCATAAATGTGTCAAACTCTCTGTAATCTATGGGCTAGAGCTCACACCTAATAACAATTCTGAACCTTGTGTGAAGTCCCTGAAATAATCCAGCAGTAACGAGGTGACTTTAGCCCTCACACCTTGACGCACCTGAGCCACAGCCAGTGTGCATTCTGGGATACGGTGACCTTCATGTCGAGTTGAACATAAGGTAATGGCAGCTCCCTGAAACAACGCGAGTCCTCTCACTCCACCGGTTCTTTAACTAAGCTCCATTAAGTCCACAAAAACACAAAGTGTGCATACGTATCACTTGACTACCAAACATTCAGGGTGCCCTCGCCTGTTTCCTCAACTCATCTTTCCATCTCTCTGCACTGCTTTACAGATTTTCACAAGTAAAACATTTTCTTTTACTAATTGAACAGCCTCAGTTTGAGGAATATACAGGTAGTCCTCGACTTACGACATAGATCTGTTCCTACGCCCGTTTGTAACTCGAAAATTGTCGTAAGTCGGAAAATACGTCCAAACGGCACCTCATTCGTACAGTACTGCATTTTTACCAAGCACTTAACACATTACCCTACATATTTATCAAAAAACACATACTTTTGGAGCCATAATGAAAGGAAGAAAGAGTTAATGGCCTACTGGTATGCTGGTGAAGCCGTTCCTCCGCCTGTTAGCATGTTAGCTCGGTGTCCCTCCAACATCTAAGGCTGCCTGTAGTTTGTGTGGTCCAAACTGTTTACAGTAAGGCCTGTTAGCATGTTAGCTCCATACATTTCGAGCCATAATGAATGGGGAAAAGAGTTAATAACTTACTGGGAGCTGGTGAAGCCGTTCCTCCGCGTGTTAGCATGTTAGCTCGTTGTCCTAGCAACATCCGAGGCTGCGAAGTCGTTCCTCCACGTGTTAACATGTTAGCTCGGTGTGTATCCGAGCAAAGCAACCTCTGATCGGACACACGGTCCGTCCAAAGCCGGCTGTCGAAGCCGGGAGCTAACCGAAGCTAACCGAAAACTTCCGGAAACTGCGTAAATCAGCTTCAAAATAATAATAATAATAACAATAATAACAGTGCTGGGCAGCGCTAATCCAAAAATTAGTTCCGCTATTTCTAAAGCGCTTATTAATTTATTTAGGTCCGCAATTTCAAAAGCGCTTATGTCTTAGCAAAGCTAGCGGAAGCTAATGCTAACGCGCTAACGTGCAAATGGCAAACTACTTTTTAAAATCCAGCAGATTTGACCATTTCGTGAAACGGTTAAGCTCAGAAAAACCTTGTGCTATAAAGTCAGCTAAGAAATATATTTTTTCTCAGCAAAGAAATAATTGTTTTTACCGTGTTTTCTTGTAAAGTCCTTCGCTTCTGTGGCCGTCGCCATTTTGAACAGGGCAAATGAGGCGCTGACGCGTCGCGTAGGCCGCTGAGAAACATCCATAAGTTCACCCTCCATGTTAAAAACTCTTTGTCTGACTCTTCGAAAACAAGCAATAAGGCTGCAGAGTAACACACTGGCTGCTAACTGCTATAGAGAGAGCGCTCTCTCTAGCCCCCCTTAGGGCGGGGACCGCTTTTTTTCACGGACCACATCCGGCGCTGACCGGATGTGGTCCGTGAGCAGTCGTCCGGTTGATTTAAGAGCCCGTAAATATGTTTTTTTCATTTTTACTGATAGATAATTAGTTATTAGCGGTACTACATTTTAAATAAAAATAGCGCAAATCCACTTATGAATTATAAAAGTTAGTCAATCCGCTATAGCGCTAACAAATTGTTTAGGTCCGCTATCAGCGGATTAGCGC
Source organism: Garcialebias charrua (assembly GCA_038048925.1). Lineage (NCBI taxonomy): Eukaryota > Metazoa > Chordata > Actinopteri > Cyprinodontiformes > Rivulidae > Garcialebias > Garcialebias charrua. The sequence goes on from JBBPBX010028219.1 coordinate 34,906, forward strand.
TTTAGAGCTCCCCAGCGGTCTGGCTCCCAACACTGAATAATAATAATACTTTTTTTATAAAGCCATTTAAAACAGCCACAGCTGCAACAAAGTGGTGTACACATAAAATCAAGAACATTTAAACACATAAAATAAGATTTATCAATTAAAAATTTAAAAAATTTAAACGAGATGCGTGACGTAACCCCGAAACGTCGTAAGTCGAGGCCGTCGTAAGTCGAGGACTACCTGTATATATGTAACTTTGAATCAAAATCTTTCATCAAAGACCTGGTTGAAATACATTGACATCTCCAAGTGGCCGGGGTCTCAATCGACTCTTGGGACAGGAACATGCATCACATCTCTAGTGGTCTTGACAAACCCAATGGTTTCAGCAATTTGTGGTTCAAATCCTGGGTTTCCATGGCAACCATTATTCTGACCAGATTAGCAAACTATAACTGCTAGTCAGAGTAGGGGTTAGTCCAACATTGGTTTGCATGAAGTATTAATATTCCTGTTGGAGGAGCCACAGGCAGCATCAGAAATGCTACAGCTAGCTACTGCTTGTAACGATCAACGGAATACCCAGAGAGTATAGATCGAAGCGAACAGAATCCAAGAAAATTAACATTTCTTTATTTACAGTGAACATGTTAATTAATGTCCAAGGGAGGATCTGGAACCCTGGAGGACAAGGAGAGAGGTCATGTTGGTGGTTCTCAGAAGTGGTGAGTAATGAGATTTTTTCTTCTTCTTACAAATGGTGTTATGGATCATGGTGAGGACTGGGGTTCAAATGGTTCCAGCACAACGGAAGAAGGCATAGGAGGTGAGACTAGCAAGTGGTTGGAAGGAGGTGGCGACAGCTGAGGAAGTTGACAAGGATCTCAGGGTTTTCACAGAGGCGTCGAGGAACAGGTGAATCACGGGCATTGAGGCTGCAACACGAAGAGAACAAAAGGGAAGTATTTACTAGTTCTTAGAAGCAGAAATACCAGTAGGCATGTAATGCTCCAGCAGGGAGAAGAGCTCTTCTGCAGCCTTTTATGCCTCTGGCACTCATCAAGGGAGTGGACCGCAGGTGTGACTGGTTGGCACCATCTTGGCTGTTCAGAAGCTGCAGAAAAAACTGAACTCACACACTGCAAATATGGAGTTTTGTGTAAAAAACTATTCTACTTACAGTACGTAGTGCATCCCTAGATTTTGTGTGATTTCAGCACTTTGTGTGGACTTGTTCCTGTTTAAAGTGCTTTATAAATAAAATGGTATGGTATGGTATGGTATAGATTTTGAGACACAGAAGTTGGGTCTGCAAGTTTTACCTTATTAGGGATTTTCTGTAATATATACAGGTAGTCCCCTACTTACGAATAAGTTCTGTTCCTACGCCCGTCCGTAACACGGAAATCATTGTAAGTCGGTAAACACATACACACTGGCCGCCACCTATACACATACATGTACGGTACTGTACAGTTACCAAGCACTTCGCCTATCCTAACACAGTACCCTACATAATTATTAAAAAACACATACAGTACATTTGCGCCTATCCTAACACAGTACCCTACATAATTATTAAAAAACACATACAGTACATTTGGAGCCATAATGAAGGGAAAAAAGAGCTCATTTCTTACTGGTAGCTGGTCAATTCTTCCTCCGTCTGTTAGCATGTTAGCTCATTGCACCTCCAAGCTTCGTGCTGCTTCACGCGGTCCAAACTGTTTAAAGTAAGGCCTGTTAGCATGTTAGCTCCATACATTTGAAACCATAATGAAAGGAAAAAAGAGTTAATAACTTACTGGAAGCTGGTGAAGCCATTCCTCCG
>JBBPBX010028220.1:0-21774 GCA_038048925.1 Garcialebias charrua
ATAATCTTTTGCAGAATCAGAAAAAAAATGAATGGGAACAATTTTTACACTTAGAAAAATGAACAGTACATTTTAAAATTCTTCAGGTGAATACATAGACTTACCGGTAAGTACGCACTGCATAAATGCTCAAAAACTTTAAAAGGCTACGTATACCACTCTGTGGACACAGTACAAGTACCATTAGCTGTGTTGCTAGTTAAACCAACAGTATACTTCATGTGAACCAATGTTGTGCAGGCGCAGCTGAAAAAGACAGAAATAGACGTCCAACAGATGGTCGTGGACAGGATAAAAAAGGTGGAGGAGATCAAACACTCTTTGGAGCTCAACAAAGTGAGTACATGCTTTTGCATATCAAATTTACAGCCCTGCTCTAAAAAAAGTCACTAACTCAAACATTTTGTTAACCCTCCCAGCAACAATTTTGACATGCAATGTCTGCAAACTTTAAATATTTTGATTGTCTTTCAGTTGGTCATGTTACATTTGTTTCAGTGCAGGATCACATTAATCTTTTTCTGATTTATTGATAATCGGAGCATTGGGCTGCTCTGTAAATCTGCTTCGACACATCCCAAATGTTCTCGACAGCATTCATGTTTGGCCTCTGCGGTGACTTGAATGATTTGAACCAATCTTATTGGTGAGACGTGATAAACCCTGGCAATGTTAGATAACGGGAGACAAAGGTTTGACAGCTCAATCATCCAGGTAGATAAATCACAAAAAAGGGTTAAATCATGTCATCTGGACAAGTTTCTGTTTGGGAGAAACGTTTCATCTTTCATCAGAAAGACTTCATCTGTCTGAGGCCTGCCAACCAGATATGGCTTATAAATAACACCTCATTGATGTTTCAAGCCAGCCCTCTGTGGAGTTCACAGACACTAGCTTGGCAGGCGTCAGACTGATGAAGTCTTACGGATGAAAGACGAAATGTTTCTCCCAAAGAGAAACTTATTCAAATGACCATGATTTAACCCTTTGTTGTGATTTATCTACCTGGATGATTGAGCTTTCAAACCTTGTCTGAACCATTTTGGTCAGGTGTCCTCAGGCTATTTTTGTGAGTAGCAAGTTGACCATCAGACCTAAAACATTCAATTGCTATGAATGATGATGTGTTGTTTTGGATAGATGGGCCCCTTTTTGCATGTTTAAAGCTACAGTAGTTTCTGGGAATCCCAGAGAGGGCTGGCTTGACACATCAAGGCAGTGCTATTATAAGACATATCTTGGTTGGTAGGCCTCAGACTGATGAAGTCGACTGTCTTTCGGATGAAACAAAACGTTTCTCCCAAAAGGAAACTTGTCCTAATGGGAGAGAGTTTATCTCAAATGATTGTTTAAGGAATAAAAGCATTAGTCACCAATCATGTTAGGATCAATTCCTTTGACTGTAGAGAAAAGCAGATGAGTCATGTGTTTGTTGCAGCCAGAACAGGGATGGCCTTTGCACAGTCTTGGCATGGTCTTTGCCAAGACTTTTGGAATTTGAAGCAGAAACAAAACTGGCCATGTTGGCTTTATGCCCAGGCTACAACCCCATCAGTGGGATGGTATTGTGCATACCTTGAGTCTAGATGCAGTTGGAAAGAGTCTGAAGCCTATTGCAGTCCTCAACCTATGTGGAAGGATTGCCATAGTAAATCGACAGAACATGGTGTGAGTGCAGTAGCTTGTCTTGGGATGTGGACAATAGCAGGAATACCCTGATTGGCAAGTACTAAGAGCAGCAACATGCAGGTGGTGACTTTTTGGGGTTCCCTATTGTAAATTAAATTTTGGATTAAATTAAATTAAATATACACTTGAGTGTGTCTGGTTTTAAAACATGCACTGGTGTAGATTAAAAGAATGTGTTTTTTTGTTATTTAGGCCAGTGCTAGAAAAGAGATTGAGGAAAGCATGCAAGTCTTCTCAGAGCTGGTGCGCTCAATCCAGAAGAACCAGGCCGAGCTGGTTTTGGTCATCGAGGAGAAGCAAAGGCAGACAGAACGGTGGGCCGAAGGCCTCATCGCCCAACTGGAACAGGAAATCTCAGAGCTGAAGAGGAGGCACTCAGACTTGGAAAACATGGCTCGGACTGATCACATTCACTTCCTAAAGGTGAAAATAATGTTCCACAACATGCATTAAAAAAATCTTGTTAATTTATTAATCTGGTTTTATATCTGTGATGTTTTTTCTCTGCAGAGCTTCCCCTCCCTCAGCACGGCTCCGTCTGTTAAAGACTGGTCTGACGCCAAAATTCCCACTGACACTTGTGTTGGTTTGATCAGAAGATCTGTGTCCAAACTGGAGACAACATTGAAAGAAATGATTGCCAAACTGTCTGAAAGTGGTAGGCAATACTTTCCTATTTAATTATGTTTTTAATGAACATATGATGTCTGTGAAATTGTAAATGTGAAATTAAAGAAATATCTTTTTGGTTTTCACAGAAATACAAAAACTTCAAAAGTATTCAGGTAGTTACATAAAATATTTTTTATTCTTCTTCTTTTAAACAGTCCAACTAACTAAATACTTCATGCTCTTGCAGTGGACATCACCATGGACCCAGACACAGCTAATCCTTGGCTGCAGCTCTCTCAGGACAGACACCAGGTGAGGCATCTGGGGGCATGGCAGGACCTCCCCGACCACCCTAATCGATTTGACACCGTGGTCATCGTTATGGGTCATGACGGCTTCACTTCAGGAAGACACTACTGGGAGGTCCAAGTGGGGGACAAGGATGACTGGTACTTAGGTGTGGCCAGATCCTCTGTGAACAGGAAGGGCAGGATTTCTGTGAGCGCAACCCATGGCTACTGGGCTCTGGCCATGAAGAAAGGCCATGGGTATCGAGTGTCAACGTCCCCACCATTACTGCTCTCCCTTGACCCTAAGCTCAAGAAAGTGGGTGTGTATGTGGACTGTGAGGAGGGGCAGGTCTCTTTCTACGACTTGAAAGCGCAGACCCATATTTACACATTTGAAGAAACGTTCACCGAGAAGATTCTGCCATTTTTCTACCTGTACTGCTGCGACAAAGCCTCGGATTCCATGGTGATCTGCCCAGTTCATGAGAAAAGCCTATACTGAAGCAAAGCTGAAGACACGACTGATAGTCAGAACAACAACCCTCAAATGGACCGTGTATGTGGTACCCACAGCTTAGCTTAAACTACAATTTTATGTATTAATGTTCAGTGGCATGCAGAGTTTAGGTTTACATAGTTAAAATCTCTTTGAACATCTTAGTGACAGGAAAACAGAGCTCAAGATGAAGCGTTAGTAAAAAAAATATAGGACTTGAACTTCTTTTGCTTGTTAGGGCTGGACTTTTAAAAGTAAATGGACTGTACTTATATACAGGTGGTCCCCGACTTACGAGCAAGTTCCGTTCCTCCGAGTATCTCGTAAGGCGAAATCTCGTACGTCGGAACATGAAACACGTGTTCTCGTAAGTCCGGATTTTCGCTCGTAAGTTGGAACATTTATGCTAGCGCTACTACGAACACTCGTTTTTCATCAAAAACATTCATACTACTTCATAAACATGCTCAGAAACGTGTTTCCAAACGGTTAGCTAACACACTTTCATCTAAAAACACAAAAAAGTGCTGTATTTTTTTACAAATTTACTGCTTGTTCGCCAGCTCGTAAGTCCGGAACCTCGTATGTAAGAGCGCTCGTAAGACGGGGACTACCTGTATAGGGATGGGAATTGTTAAGAAATATCAATACCAATTCCTTTATCGATATCATTTATCGATTCAATTCCTTATCAATTCTGTTAACAATTCTCATTGGGTTAGGCAAAAATATATAGTACACCATTTGTGTGCATGAAATATTTAATGCTCTTTCACCAGAACAAAAATAGAACTTTTTTGAAAAAATAATTCCTAATTAACATTATTAAGGGGCTGTCCATGGTTGGAATGGGTGATAGGCTTCTATACAGTTGGACTTCTGTCCTCTTCCTCAAAAAGTTCTTCTAGGGCTGTCTCTTTTTGCTGCTTTACAGGAGGCATCTGAAATTATTGACATAACCACAACTTGTAATTCACAAGTTTCAATTTTAAAATAAATAGTGTAATAATCCATGCAATCTATCATCTTTCATTACAAAAAACAAAACTTACATAGTTATCATCTTCATCCTCTTCTGCCTCCCTCTGCGTCTCTCCCTCTGCGTCTCTCCCAGCTCTGCCAGCTTCAGAAGAAATTCACCATTAAAAACACTGAGCAGCAAAAAAAGCTCTCACAACAGAAAGAGGCTACAATGAAACACACTGAACAAAAATATAAAACAACACTTTTGTTTTTGCTCCCATTTCTACGGTGGCATTTTTAGGTCTGTTGTGTGTTGAAAAACGTCATCCTGAAAGCTAAGTGTGCTAGCAACAGCCTCTGAGCCAGCCAGACTCCGGCAATCCTCGTCAGCTAAATGTTATTACATGAGATGGAGATTATTTATACAACACAGTGGAAGCAGTAAAGCAAAAAAGTAACAAGTGACAGGAACTGGAGGAGTTTAACGTTACGTGCTGCAACATTTAAAACAAAGGAGGACGCTAGCTTGTTAGCTCCGCTTCCACCACCACGAAGCAGCGTCACGAAGCAGCGTCACGAAGCAGCGTCACGAAGTAGCGTGTTAAAGACGGTACATTTGTACAAACTCACCTCATGCTGAGTGCTCAAATGCTTCTCTATGCATGTTAGAAGTATTTCCGCCCTTTATTGTAATCGACGCTTTGCATGTGTTGCAAGTAGACCTGGTTTCGTCTTCGCTTTTTCCTTGACGCCATGTTGATACGGCGCATGTCTGTGATGTCATCACGTAAATGCGTCACCACGACGAGTCAGTAGAACGAGTCAGAGAACGATAAACTGAAGCGTTAAGACAAGCATCCTACAATTCCAGAGAATTGAACTCTAAAGAACCGGTTCTCAATTCCCATCCCTACTTATATAGCACCTTTCTATCTAATCAAGATACTCATAGTTCTTTACAACACAATCTGTTCCCTCATTTACTTCCATATACACATTTATATAGCACTCTACTACATGTCTACAAAGATAATCAAACAAATCATTCTATAGAGACTAATCTGTGTTTAGATTACATTTATACACCGATGGGACACACATCAGAGGTAATGAGGGGTTCATTGTCTTGCCCAGGGACACTTCAACTTGTGACTTCTAGTGGAATCGAACACCCAACTCTTCTATTGGAGGACGACTGCTCTAACCACTCATCTACAGCCGCCCCGTCAATGATTGAGTCAGTCATGTGCCGTCTATCACTCTGAAAATCAAAATAGCGAATGCACACAAAATAATAATGATGAAAAGAATAAACTGGAATCAATTCAATGGGTTTTACAAGTGTTTTGATCATTTTTCCAATTTAACATTATTTATCTGAGGAGCAGACTGCTTTGAATTTAACTCCATCACAGAACTCTCATCTTGAGCAAGCATGAAGGTGATAGTGGAAAGGAAAAACTCCCTCATGAAGAAACCTTTAGCAGAACCAGACTCAGGACAAGCGACCATCTACTTCAACCGGATGAGTTTGGTAGGAACAGATACACAATGGCAGGTCAAGAATCACATGTTAAGATAGAAATAGAATCAAATGAAAACTATTCAATTTTAGCAAATCATTTAAGGAAATGAGGTCATTTTGTCCTCTAATAGTCCAAGTCTATAGCAGTATAACAAGCCAACCCTAACTGTAGGATTTATCAAAAAGGAACGTCTTAAAAATGGACAATGTGTCAGCCTCATGGACAGAAACTGGAAGTTGGTTCCACAAGAGAGGAGCCTGACAACTGAAAGATCTCCCATTCTGATTTTGGAAACTCTAGGAACCGCAAGTAAGCCTGCGGTCTGAGAGTGAAGTGCTTTGTTAAGAAAATATGAAGCAATAAGATCTGTAATATAAGATGGAGCTAGGTTGTTGAGGGCTTTGTAGGGTTGAAGTAAGATTTTGAATTCAATTCTAAATTTGAGAGGGAGTCAATGGAGAGAAGCTAAAACTAGAGCGATATGATCTCTCCAGTTACATCAGTTCTGTTAAACACAGAAAAAAACGTTTCAAGACATTCTAAAATTGTAAATTTCAACTGTGTTGCATTCATGTGTGTTAACCCACTCACCATCATGATACTGCCACCACCATGCTTTACTGTGAGTATGCTGTTCTCAGTGTGATGATAGGTTTAATCAGTCTATGTTGACCCTGATGACCAAAAGCTCAGCTTTAGTGTCACCTAACCACAGCACCTTCTTCCACTTGCTTGTGGTAGATATCAGGTGTTAATGCAACAAAATCAAAAAGATTACCAAAAGGGAAAAAAAACTTTTGCATCTCACTGTCCTAAATTGTTTTTGTCCATTTTTATAGATTCTTTAAAATAACATTACTAAAAATGATGGAAGTCAAATGAACTTCTCACAAGATGTTAGATGAAACTAATATTACACCACAAAATGCATTGCTAATATAGCCTAATACATGGAAAAATAATACCGTAATTTCCGGACTATAAGCCGCTACTTTTTTCACATGCTTTAAACACCGCAGCTGCGGCTAATTTATGGATTTTATTTTATTTTTTGACGGGTTAACGAGCTTCATGCTGCCAAAACATTTAGCCTTGTCACATCTGGGCGCTCACATAGCTGCCCAATGCACGTCTCTCTTGGGAGGGTGGGTCCTTGTGACTTGTTGAGACTACATGCACGTATAAATAAAGGTACAAAAAAAATCTGACCAATTAAATTACGAAACAGGTCCCAGTGGACTAATGAAACTTTGTTTCCCCACCTCCCTGGGCGGAAAACAAAGTATTTGCAGGCACTGGAAATAAGTGTGAATCGTGCATTTAAAATGGCACTCTGAGTTCGGTGGGAGGCTTGGATACTAGGGTTTTAAAACACTTTTGGAATTAGAAGTATCAACACAAGCTTTTTACTCAAGTAAAAGTATAAAAGTACTGGTTTTAAAACTACTTAAAATATAAAAGTAAAAGTAATGAACACTTAAAAAAAGCCATTAAGGATAAAAGCTTAGGCTGTGCTACAGGGTTCTATAATGTACAACCTCTCCACAATTTTTTTTTCTAAAGTCAATAATGAGTATAATGTTAAATTAAAATGTTAAAGTTGAAAAATTTGGAATGATCTGACTAGACTAATTGTTTCAGCCACGATCATCTTCATTCTAGGCTCCATCTGCTACAGTCTGTCCTGCTGGAATGTGATGTGATTTGTGTCATACAGGTGTGATGGAGTGAGTTCAATCTAATAGGATATCAGAATGGTTTATATTTACACTTCTCATCCAACCACAATCAAATTCACTCTGTCCATTAGAGCTGTCATAGGGCCGGAAATCCACGGCCCTACCCTACCCGAGCCCTTAGTTTAATTACCCAAGCCCGAGGGAGCCAGCTGATTTCCTAGAAATCACCGCCCGACCCGACCCTACCCGATTAAAAAAAAAACACACAAAAAAAAAAAAACACTACGTTTATTTATTAAGCTTTTACTGCGTTCTCCCACTCAGCAAAAGAACTTGATGTTGTTCTTCTGTGTTTTGATGGAGGAGGTGTGAGCGCGCTGCTCGCGGTGACTTTTGATGTTGAAGCTTCAGGAATGTCAGGAATGCGGCAACTTGTTCCGCCGCAGATGAGAGCAGTGTGCGGACGTGAGCGTGCACCTGACGCACGTCAGCTGGTGACATCATTTTGAGCTTGTTAAAGTTAGGCCACAGAAATAATGCAACTCTGTGCAAGTCGTGGATAATAATTTTGCGCTCCAGCACTTCTGCATGTCTGCGGCGCAGAAACGCCTGCTGCGGAGAGTCTGTGTGTGAGGACTGGCAGTGTTGCTTCAGTTTCTCATTCCAGAGACAAACCAGGTTGATGGTGGGATATTTGTCACCCTCCAGTTCTCTCTGTGCACGGTAAAATGGTTCGAGAAATGTCACTAAAAAGTCCAGCATGTCGGGGGAGACGCTGTCCAGGCGCGCCTGCTCTCTGGCTGAGTTGCGCAATTTAGTGGCTGCGCTGCGGTTTTCACCATCTAAATTCACTCTATTAATTATTTCCTCATCAGTAAACTTACTGCCTTATATTCTTTACAAGCAGATTAAAACAATTTTATATTGTGTGCATTTTTATTTAGTTTTGTTTGTGCTGTATGATTAAAAAAAACCACATCAAAGCCCGAGCCCGACCCGGCCCGCCAATCAAACGCAAAAATATGGCCCTACCCTACCCGAAGTCGGGTAGGGCTCGGGTAGGGTCGGGCTCGGGCGAAGAAACGACACCTCTACTGTCCATGGGCTCCATGTACCTGGATAGATTCCTTTTTTATTTCTTTTTTTTCTGAACAACGAAAAGATGGAATAAAAACAAGTCAAAGTTAAATAGAAATGAAATACTTTTTGCATTTTTAAAAAGTAAGTAGTAGAAAGTACAGATAATTGAACTAAAATGTCAGACCTAGAAGTAAAAAGTAGGCTGAAAAATAATTACTCCACTAAAGTATAAATAACCAAAATGTCTACTTAAGGGCCTGTTTACACGGCGCGTATTTTGAGTGTAACCACTACTTTCTCTTTGCGACTTTGCTTATCGCCTACACGACGCTGCTGGCCCCCCTCGATGACACCGATACTTTTCTGACCCTGCTCTCAAGGTGGAAGTTTTTCGCAGACCCCCCGTTGATAATGTAAACATCTCCCGTGGAGCTTTTGTTTGAACACATGCACGCAGCACGCACGCGCAGACAGCCGGCATTTTAACAATGGCGGTGGACTGGACAGTGGACACACGCACCACTTTCTGAACTATAGCTGATGGAATATATTTTGATTCTCATATTTAATTATTCTACACCTTACCTGCATCTGTGTTGGAAGAGAGCCAGCTGCCTGGATCCAGTTGTCTGTTAACGAGGCAGTCGGACATTTCACGTGTCACGCTGCACTATAACATACTAAATGTGCTATATATTAACAGTTTAACAATAATAAACAGTATTTATGTTAGCGTGGGAGATATTTACATTTATCTGAGCTAAATGAAGCTATCTGGACTCGTTACGTCATGCCTAACATGCTGCATGTTGAAAATGAAGACACCAGGTTGATTTTTAATTTATTTATTTATTCAACACCACAAACTCATGTCACAAACACTGAGAATTAAATTGAACACTTTTAAAAACACGTTAACCGAACTTTAATGAACTGGACTCTGTTGTTTTCATCCTGCTGGACACTGGACCCACATCCGAACCGCCGGTCCGCTTCGTGGAACAGCTTCGACCTCGCAGGAAAAAAATAAAAATAAAACCTCAGTTGGTTGTTCTGTGATCGAACTAAACACAAGGAAACATTATTAAGAACATTGTTTACCTTGTAGCGCTGCTGTAAATCAGCTGATTCTCACGGACTAAAGTCAGACATGTTGACTCGGTTCCGGTCCAGTCAGCAACTGGTGCGCAGATGAAGCGGTCCACTTGGTGTCAAATCTGTTGACTCTTATCCAAATTCCAGCTTTAACTTGTTGTTAACTTGTTGACAACAACTTGTAGTTTAGCTGAACTTTTAGCCAGAGAGGAAAACAGGCTGCCTCGTGTGCTCTGTTTGTTTACCTCAGGCAGCAGTGGCACGCGTGCGCAGTAGTGAAGGTTCCAAAAATCACAGCGCCATCTACAGGCCCAGCATGGTAACTACAGTAAATTCATGAGTACGGGGGGGTGGGGGGAGAGAGTCGTATCCACAGAATTCGCCCATGTCAACGCAAAACTTTCAACCTAATTAACATACCCAAAAGTTGCGTTTCCCCCACACAGTGTCCGTGTAAACAGGGCCTAAGTAAAGTAACAAAGTATTTGTACTTAGTTACTTGACACCTCTGATCCTACCCCCATCCCCCCTTACTTGATGGTTCCACGCCAACTCTTCTCTGCTAAATTCACTGTCCGACTCCACATGTGAAACCAGGCGCCTTGTCTGTCTGTTCATGATGGCTGCCTGTGGTCTCCGGCCCACGTACGACTGCCTGGTTGGCTCAACACTCACCCCCACCACTCTTTTCTGGGCAAAGATTTTTTTTAAGAGGCAGAAATGCTACTTGAAGAGGCAGATCATACGCTCGTAAGTGGCTGTTGTGTTTAAAATGAGTGTTTATGTAATTATTTTCAGTTTACATATCCATATGTTTTATTCATTCAAGACAGTCATATTTGTTCATAACTTTATTATTAGTAAGGCTGAGCGTTGCCGGATCCAAGCAAACAATTACCGGAACCCACCCTGTCAAAATAAGAGTTCCCGGATCCTGTTCTTGCAGGATCTGGCTCAAATTAATCCCTGACTATCAACAACGGGTTTCGAAAGGGTGCTAAGTGCTCAAGTGCGCAGGAGGAAGATGAAGATAGTGATCAATGACTTACTGGCAGGCTACTGTATTTTATTATTTGATTTTTTACCCAGTGTTACACGCAATGTTCAGAAAAAAACAACATTTACTGTACGTATGTGTGTATGATACAGATACCGTACTTTCTGTCTTAAAAGTCACACCGTCGTACACGTCGCAGCAGTCAAATTATGCAATAAAGTGGAAAAATCCATAAACATGTCACACCGCCGTATACGTCGCATCTACTATGCGTCACCGCTGACGCGTCGCGTATGTTACGCGTCACCGCTGACAACCCGGAAATGTGAGCTGGTGTTTTGCCAAAAATGGATTGGCTGCCAAATGGCCACACGAGCGTGCACGGAAGTACTTTAACAAGATTAACACTTAAAAACAATTATTTGTTTGCTGAGAATTATAGCAAAGGTGTTTCTCAGCTGAATTTTTCCTTAATAAATTAACAGAATGGTCAAATCCGCTGAATTTAAATAGTTTCGCTTGTCGGGTCTTCCAAATGTGCGCGCACACGCAGCGAAAACCTTCATCTCTTTAAAACTTAACAAGATAAACACCTTAAAAATATATTTGTTTGAGTGCTGCTGCTTTGGTGTGGGGGATAAGCGTGCGGCACATGTTCTGAGGCTGGGCCTCTCTGCAGGCATTGTGGGTTCGTGTCCCAGACCCGACGAGCTGTTTCTGCAGTGTCTCTCCCTTATTTCTACCCGTTTCGCCCTCATCCTCTACAATACAGGCCACTAGAGCCCCAAAATGTAAAAAAAAAATATATATATATATATATATATATTTTTTTTTGCTGACATTATAGTAAAAGTGTGTCTCAGTTGAACTTTTCTTAATAAATGCACTTTGACGGTTAAAACATGGCAAAATGAAGCCGGCAAAATAAAGCACTTTAAAATTACTACACGCTCCTACACACACTACACATCTTAAGCCCATAATGATGACAGAAACACCTATTTATTTATTTATTTATTTTTATTCAAACCCGTTGAATTCTTCATGCTCTGTGTCGCTGGTGAAGAGTTCTGACAACTCCTGAGGTAACAGTTCAGACCTCCAGAGAGCAGGAGGCCGTGCTACGACACAGTGAGTCCGAGCAGAGGACGCTGCTGTCGGACACATGAGATGGGAACGCTCGGTGGACCCTAGCGGCCAAAAGTGGTACTGCACCCCTAGCGGCCGAAAGTGGTACTGCTCCAGTTTTCCATCAGAGTGAATGGAAACGGTCATATCTCAGTCAAAAATTGGTCTAAAGATATGGGGAAAAAATCCATAAATATGTCGCTTGGCCGTATAAGTCGCAAGACATGCAAATTAGGCAAAAAAACACAACTTATATGCTGAAATTTACGGTACGTATTTAATTATATGTAGTTGTTTTTCTAACCAAGGTCTTTATTAATTTTTTTGTGTGTGTTTTACACAAACACAACAAAGAACAAAAAAACTAAATAACAAAATCCCCCCACCCCTCCCCTACTGGACCAGCCACACACACATAAATGTCTCTATACAGACATTGACATGTCCTCAACATATGACACAAAAGGCCACCAGGTATCCCAGAATCTTTCCACAGACTCCTTTAGGGTCTAGGCCTATCTAATTTTTTTCCAGATGAATATGATACATCACTTCTCTTATTCAATGTACATATGTTGGGGGTGTGAGGTGAATCCTTCCTAATGCACAAAACAAGTCTCATGGCCAGAAGAGAGCTAAAAGCGATCACATCCTTCTCATACTTGCTGAAGGATGTATCCACAGGGACCACCCTGAACAGTGAGATGAATATTTAATTATAAGTTTAAAAAAATATTTCTGTATCTCATGTTACAATGTGGACACACGCAGCTTATAGACTAGTGCAACCTATAGATGTACAATTTTTTTTCTTTTAAAATTTAATGGGCGTTGGCTTATGTTCAGGTGCGCTCAATAGTCAGGAAATTATGGTATTTTCTTGTTTGTTAACAGAGTTTTAACTCTCGTGTCAACATAACTTTTGAAACCAACAACTAGGATCCAGATGAACAAAATCCACTATTTTGTGTCTCAGTCCAATGCTACAGCAAACTGAGGTTTTGGTGTGTTTTCCATTCAAAATAAAGTTTATAACATATTTTATTGACACGAGTATTCAAGCTCAGTTCTGATGTCACAAAACTGCACTCGTGATTTTTTAAAATCAGTAATATTTGGTAAGTTTGTTTATTCAGTTCAAAGATCTTATTAGGAACAAACAAGAAATGTCATTTTGTGAGCTTTAATGTTGCTGCTAAGCTAATATCGTCCCAGATATGACTCATTACATGTTTCCAGGCCTTGTGCTAAGCTAAACATCTGAGGTTCATACTGACTGCAAAGACACAAGACAGGTATATTAATTTACTGCACAAGATTATTTTACACACACAAGACAAAAAAAGGTTACTTTTATCTGAAATTAATGCATAATGATGTTGACTCTTATAAAGCAGTTTGGTGCAGGAGATAAACTTAACAATAAACAGTCTCTCCAAAATGTCAAATGTCTTGTCTTTCTTGCCTCAGAAACTGAAAATCTGTTTTTAAACTCAGTTTTAAGTTTTGTTTCGGTTGAATGGTGTGACCAGACCACACCCACTGGGTGCCGGTCTCTGGCTCATCATCAAACATTTTTGTTTCCGTACAAGAATCGAACAAGGGTTTACAGGTTCTTGACTGTGCCTTAACATCTGTGTGTGAGACCCTGAAACTTTAACATTCACTGCACAACTAGAGCAAGGTGAGTTATTCTGAAGCTAATTTGTAGTTTTTTGTTTGAAAATAAATATTTGTTAAATTGTGACTCAGATATTTAATGTCTTATGTGATCATGACTCATTGGACGTGTCTGAACCGGCACTGTGTGCAGCCTTTTGGTAGACTGGATTCCAAACACCCATCTGACATGTTGGCTTTTTAAATTTAGATTTGTTTCTGTTTCGAGAACACCGTTGTGTTCTTGGGTTTCAACTGCGAATGACGTTGTGTTCTGTTCTATCACTGTCATTGCTTCTTGTTGTTCAACATCACTGCTGTGACAGCATCAGGCAGAAGAAAAGGAAATACTGAGTTATATACAGGTGTCACTTGGCAACAGTACTGTGTAATGGCGTAGCATCTACACAGTTACTTTAATATAGGTTGTGAGTTATCATTCGTCTCCTTTTCATTACAACCACCACAACATCCATCCATCTTTCCATCCTTCCATTTTCTTTACCCACTTTTTTTTCCCATTCATTCAACCTTTATTTAAACAGATAAGTCACATTGAGCCTCAAAGACTCATTTACAAGCGAGACCTGTTGGACAGACTATAAAAGTGGTGAAAAATGACACATAGGGTTTGGAGACAAAAAAATTCCTAACACATTTTTGACCTCTGTTTGGAAGGTAAAAATTTGGTAATGAAAAGAAAAATCTTGCACACAAGCACATAGTGACGCCGACACTACGCAGGGGGGAGTACTCAAAGGTGGTTGAGCAGCCAGCTCATAGAGACACTGCAGAGTTCAGATAGAATCACTCAGTTCAATACAGTAATTTCCTCTGATGATCCGTGCACTCATGGGGGTGGGGGGCTGCCAAGGACGGCCAGAGTCCTGAAATGATGACAGAATGTTTATTCAGCTGGGCTCCTCTGACAAGTCAGTGGAATTCCTCAGTAGCAGGGGGAGAGTGTCGTTTACAAAACTTCTCAGGCGTGTTGAGATAAGACGGCCTGTCTAGGCCAGTCGGGGGAGCCGAATGTCAGATAAGCACGAATGTTTTGGGAACAGGCAGAACTTTAATGACATCTACTTTCAGTCTGTGTCGGTCTACTCGCTTCCAAAAACGTCCAAAAATGACCAAACCAGTGGAACTTAACTGAAAAAAACCCGAGATCTAATCCATTCAGCCAAAAGTCTGGGTTTTCGAGATATGAACCAAGCCATCATGTAAGGCAGGCAGCCTGACCAGGTCCAGATTTGCTGCCGACGTCTTCCTTTTATGTTGATAGACCAAGAACCAGCTGAATCCAATTAAATATGCGTCCTTAAGATCCACAGATGACAGCAGAGATAGACACGTCTTCCAAGTCGATGATATATCCAGCTGTGTGCATGCCAACAGGGCAAATCGGCTCGCCATTGAAGAAATGTTATCAGTTGTGTTGAGGGACCAACTGACCAAATTGAAGTCCATATTTATGATTCAGAAGATTTTGAAGAATAGAGGCTCTCAGACAGTTTCACAGACAAGACAAAGCAAAAGCAAAGCGGAGACCGAGAGGAGATGTCCCGCCCTTGAGAAGAGCAAGTGTTGAATGATCACTATGTTACTTTATGGGTTGCGGCAAAGATGGTGCCCATCTCGAGCAATCCACATGTGAAAGGCAGAGGACACCCTGGACAAGTCCCGAGTTCTTCATAGAGACAAATGAGACAGACAACCATTACACCCTTTCACATTAGGGACAATTTAGAGTTACCAGTCTAACATGCATGTTTTTGGGAGTACCAGGAGAAATCCCATGCATGCACAAAGAGAGCATGCAAACTCCACCCAGAAAGGTCCCCAGCCAGGATTCGATCTGGCAACCTTTTCTCTGAGACGCAACAGTTCAACCAGCTGAACCACCGTGCCACCAAATTAAACTTTTGTATTACAGAATTGTTTCTGAACTTGGAAAAAAAAATGTTGACTGATACTTTTGTGCACGTAGTTTATTTAAGACAAAACAATCTACACACGTATGGGGGAACACTGTTTAGTTACTATGTCACTGTTTCTGAACAAAAATAGTTATGATAATGAAGTATTTTCTATTTACCGGTACCTCTAAACTTGCCCAAATTATGGTCTGAATTTTAATTAATTAATCCAAAGGAAAATCACAAAAAATCTTGAAGTGGCATGAAAAATAATCCATATGTGTCAATTTAATGATGCATTTGCAAATATTTTTTTCCACACATTGGTATCAGAATGATTTTGCTGATATTGATCTTATATTAATTTCGTTTTTTTTTTTAATCAATACCAACTTTTGCTGTACCACCCACCTCTAGTTGTCATGGTTGAAAAGAAATTAACTATTAATAATAAAAATATTAATAATACTTTATTTATAAAGCTCTTTAAAACAACCACAGCTCCAGCAAAGTGCTGTTTGGACCTCAGCACCTCCAGAAGCAGCTGATCAGCTGATCTGAGTCACCAAGCAGGGGAGTACAGGGGAAGCAGCTCAGAGAGGTAGGTTGGGACAAGACCATTTAAACTTTGAAAAACAAGTAAAATAATCTTAAAATGAACTCTAAAATGAACAGGCAGCCAGTGGAATGAAGCCAGAGTGGCGCTGATGTGCTCCCTCTTATGAACTCCAGTTAGAAGCCGAGCAGCAGCGTTCTGGACCAACTGGAGACGTCTGAGGGAGGACTGGCTGACTCGAAGGTAAAGAGTGTTGCAGTTAATCCAGTCAAGAAGTGACAAAGGCATGGATTACTGTTTCCAACTGCTGGTGGCCTTGGCCACCACTCCAATCTGGGAATCCAATTTAAAATTTCTTTCCAGTTTAAACCCCAAGTTAGAAACTGTTTTCTTTAAATGTGGTAACAGAGGGCCCAGATCAACAGGGCAAGGTTCACAAGAGCCACTAGGACCAAACACCAACACTTCTGTTTTCCTTTCATTAAAATTTTAAAACTTTAAAGACCTCCAGGCTTTGATGTCTTCAAGACACAACAGAAGTGGCCTAACTGAGGGGGCATCTTTCTTTTTTAGTGGCATATAGATCTGACTATCATCAGCATAACAGTGAAAAAAGATCCCATGCTTCCTGAGGATTGATCCCAAAGGAAGCAAGTAAAGGGAGAAAAGCAGGGAACCTAAAACAGCCCTGTGGAACCCCAAAACACAGAGGAGCAGTGGAGGATTCAGAATCAGCTATGTTGACAGACATGGTTCCCTTTCAGTCATGTCTCTCGGTGCAACATATGCTATGGGAATTGCGCCCCCGCGCAATTACCTGAAGGAATACATTCACGCCTTTACGGCAGGGCGTCAGCGTCGGTACTTGAGCCGCTGATGCCTATCCATCATTCTCTTTTTTCCCTTCACCTCGCTTAAACCTGAACTACTTCTCTTCACGGGACTTCTCTGTTGCTTCATCGCTCAACCAGAGGTGAGCTGCTCCCTACACAGAGCGTACGGAGAATTATTCCTACGTACTGCTGTGCTAGCGAAAGCTAGTCCAGCGCATTTGATCTTAACCCCGAAGTTTTTTCTTCTCCTCTCTCCGCAGACTGCTTCGCTCGACGGTGCTAACTGCGCCACACCGCTACCCCTGCTAATTCGTAGCGGGCTAGCCAGCAAAAGCGACGCGACGGAGGAGACGTCTCAAAAAGAAAAAAGAAAAAGGATTCTGGAAGGTCTCGCTTGCCTTATCTCGGATATGCCTCCGGAGAAAGGAAAGCGAAAGACAAGACTTCCAAGGAAAACCAGCAGGACGGCGAGCCCAACCTCGCGTGCCTGTCCTAGCGGATGCGGTTTCTCCCTCGCAGCGACGGACACCCACGAGGCCTGTCCCGTCTGCTTGGGGATGTTACATGCAAAGATGGCGCTGGATGTGCCCGACTCTTGCCCACACTGCAGCCAGATGCCGGAGGCGGTGAGGAGACACCGGGCGGACTTCATCGCCAAGGCCATGGGTTCCGCTGCAGCAACAGCGGACCCAGACAGCACCGAGCCCCTCACTCCCACGCCGGAGCTCGAGAATATGGCTCTGGATGTCACTTCATAGAGACAAATGAGACAGACACGAGTCGAATGGGGCGACAGCCCTGATGTGCTGGCTTCCATGGTGGACTTAACAGTCAAATTCGACACACGAGGCATGATGAACGAGGACGAGATCTCGATTTCAGCCTCGGGCAAATTTTCCGCGGAGGACGCAGACATTGAATACGTGGAACAGGGAGAAGATCTCTCCCGCACCCCGGTACCTGTGCTCCAGGAAACTGCCTTTTCCATCCTTGCTCTGTTCGAACTGTGTCACAGAGAGCGGACGCGCTACAGATCCCTTGGCCTCCGCCTCCGCCTCATCAACAGTTCACAAGGTTGGCAGGAAACTATTTTTACTCGAAGCAGCAGGCCGCCACGAGGCAAAGGATGCCCGTGTTCCCGGACTTCCTCACGGAACTGACTCGCACCTGGGCTCAGCCCAGGGCTCCCATGCTGTTACCACTCTCACAGTTTATCGACGTGGACGGGATAGATGAGGCGGGATTAGCCAACGTGCCTCAAATTGAGGACACGCTGGCATCTCACCTGGCCCCAAAGTCATCTGGGACAAAACCAACTCTCCCTAGCAAAGCTTGTCGAGCTTCGGCTTCTCTGCTCGAGAAATGCTACAGAGCTCAAGGACTCACGGCACGCGCGATGAACGCGTCCGCGTTGATGCAAGCATACCTGGCAGAAAAACTACAACAGCTCCAGGTAACAACAGACAAACAAACTGCCGCTGACTTGCTGGATGAAGCCCGCAGGGCAAAAGACTGTTCTCCGCATGATGGGGACAGCTGCTGTTGCTCAAAGCAGAGGCATGGCCGAAGTGGTCATCGCGATACGCCATCTGTGGATGACTTTAACTGACCTCCCAGAGGGACAAAAGGTGCCTTTTCTCCACCACTCGATAGAACCGGGATTGTTTGGGAAAGCTCTGGATCAAATTCAGACCAAGCTGGACCAGAGGCGCAAACAGGCTGAAGCTCTCCGGGTGGGCATTCCCAGGAGAACCTTCGCCACCCCCAGGGAGTCTGTTAGGGGCAGACCCGTGCAGCCTCGACACCGCTCAGCAACATGTGCCCCACCGCAAAAGCGACCGGCGTACGAGGACGAGCACCGGCAGAATCAACCGCCGGGTCCACCTCGAACCGAACATGCTTGGAGCAAAAACAGGTTTGTCCCACGCCAGGCTGTCAGACATAGGGCCTCCTCGGTGAACCGGGACACCAGACAAAAGCATGCCTGATGAACCAGGTCCACGTGTTGATTTTACACGATCACCCGCCCACGTGGTACGGGGAATGATCTTTTTATGTCCAGACTTTACTTGTAGCACGGTACAAAAAGCTGGTAACTCTGTTGCATGCACAAATCATGTTTTTCCTGCTGTGAATGACATAAAGTCAAATATGTCGTTACACTTAAATACGAATAAAGCTCAAAAAACAGTCCCTCTCTGTTTTATTGACCAAAAAAACAACAACAAAAAACAGCAACAACAACAAACACAAAAACTTCAGCAGAACGGGTCCCTCTGACCTGCCAGCCGACATAAAGGGAGGGAGCCATTTCCCCCACTTCCCTCACGGCTCACGGGGTATTAGCCTAAAGATCAATAAGCCTCAGTAGGGTGCCTCTGTTCCGTATGTAATGGACAAGCACAGAGGCGTCTGCAAACAGGTCCCACACCTTTCACAGAGACAGGTGTGGGGGGTCACGTGCTCCGCCCCCCGCCCCATTGTGTACCATGGGGCAGACAATACACAAGCCAAGCAAACACGTGACATGTCCGCACCCCAGGGGTGCGCGGCGACAGAATCTGATGACCCACCTTCCTGGACACCCATTCAAAGGCTACCAGTAAGGGCCGGGGGGGCCACGGCAGAAGCCCACAGGCGACAACAAGCTTCACATGTTCACAAAGGTGATTGTGATCAAACTGTTGTGTGTGTCATCAAACTAGGGATGAATCAGATTCCTCTTCCTCTTAATCGAAAGGAACTGAGCTCTCTGTCACCAACCAATTTAAAGTCTGCAAGACACAAAGGACCATCCCTACGTTCTCACGCTGTGGCTGTCCTATTATCATTGATAGGCGACACGCAATGTTCAAGCAGTGATTCTGCAGCACGTGACCACGCTCACTGTGCTGTTTTCAGTTCTGCTCTTAAATGACATCCTCCACGCAGGGTGAAACACAGACCCCGGACGGTTTGTCTGGCTCCAACGCTGTGTTAAGGCCGGAGACCAGTAAACCAGACCAAACTAGGGAACGGGTTGGGGCCAGGAGATCTGCTCGCTTACAAAACTCGTAGCTCCTCAAGTCCCATGACTCCCAACAGCAAGAAGAAAAACAGACATTCTAATCCACGTTTGTCTAATAATGACAACAGGTTGCTTCTGCCCTCGGACACTCTCGATCAGAGTAGTATGGCAGTACAAAAAAAAAAGAAGGCCTTCTCCCTAATATGGTTGACCCTCAGGGGATCACAGATCCCAGGGCCCTTGGGGGAGCACTGGTTCTACCAACTGCTCCTCTTCAGGGACATACTACTTCACCAGAAGGAGCAGTCTCGCCGCTTAGGCTGGGAGCTGTGCAAAATTTTCAGCTTGGTACGCAGAAAGAAATATTATTTCTTATTCATGTGACCTGGCTCAGCTCCTGACTTTTCTTCAGGACCTACTGGAAAAAGGTTGTTCTTTCTCAACAATTAAGGGGTTCCTATCAGCATTTTCAGCCTGTCACGAAGGCTGGGGAAACAGGACGCCTGGCGCGCATCCAATCATAATAAGATTTATGAGGGGCGTGCTAAGAATGAAACCCCCCAGCAGGATCCTGACCCCTGGTTGGGATCTTAGTCAGGTCTTGGGGATCTTTGTGATCCCCCATTCGAGCCACTGAGCGAGATTAAGATAGATTTATTATCTTACAAATCGCTTTACTCCTGGCCCTTTGCTCGGCAAAACGCGTGAGTGACCTCCATGCCTTGTCTGTGTATCCTATGTGTACCAGATTCTCCCCTGACGGGTCAAAGGTCACCTTAAGGTCTAATCCCGCATATATCCCCAAGATCTTGACTTTAAACCCTAGAAGTCTAGATTTTGATCTCTCCTCTTTTCCACCTGCTCCTGTCCTCGCTCAGGAGCAAGAAGGGTTGAAGGCTCTCTGTCCCGTGAGAGCTTTAAGCACTTACATGCAGAGAACAGCCGAATGGAGAAAAATAAATCAACTGTTTGTGTGCTTTGCAGCACCTGCTACCGGAAAGGCCCGATCAAAGCAGTGCCTCCCACATTGGGTGACTGAGGCCACCAAAGGGGCATACAGTAGCAAAGGTCAACAGGTGCCCTCGGGAGTGCACGTTCACTCTACTCGGGGCTTGGCCACCTCGTGGTCACTGTTCAAGGGTGTACCAGTTGCAGACATCTGTGCTGCTATGAACTGGAGCTCGATAAACACTTTTGCAAAGCATTACAGTTTGGATGTTACTGCGTGTGTTGTCGCTCAGGCTATCCTTTCTACACACAGTAGAAAGTAGCCTTGAGATGCCTGCTGATCAAGGGCAGACGTTCACACTAGCATGCATTTTACTGAGCATTTCAAGGGCGTGAATGAATTACGTTCCCATAGCATATGTTGCACGAGAGACATGACTGGAAGGGAACTGAAAGTTATGCACCATAACCAGTGCTTTAAGTGGGCCGGAACTCACCGGTACTCAGTTCCGCCACTTCTAAATTTTAACCCTGAGAGTACCGGGACTTTTTTTAAGCGTAAGGTGCGTTCCGGAACTTATTTTCGTCTTCTCCACTTGAAAGACCCGTGGCAGATTAGAATGCATCATTTCCCCCGACTGGATTTCAAGAAAGAAGCGGAAGTAACTCCAACGTGTGGGTAAAGTTAATATTTTTATACATGCAGTGTAACCATTGTTTAGTAAAATGGCATGTTGTGTTACAAATAAAACTAAATAAAAATTAACAAAATAACAGTCAATTGCACCCCTAAAGCCACTGTGATAAAGTGTCACATTAATTTAATTATCTTAGCCCAGGAGTGAATTTAAAAACAGGATGATGTCTATATGAACTAGTTAAATGAGGTGTCTCTAAAATATCCTGATTCATGATCAATAATAATTTCAACAATTTTTTAATCTGTCCACAGGACCTGACTTTATTTTGTTAGATGTCTCTAAAATAGTTAGTGAATCATGTTTACATGTAGGTAAACATAGATGTTTAACAACTTGTTAAAATACACAAGAATGCAGGAAATGGCATCTACTTTATTCAAAATTTCTGGCAAAACATCTTCACCAGCATATTTAAGAAACTAGTTTTTACTGTTAGTAAGTAAGTTTTATTTATATAGCACATTTCACAGACATGAGAGTCACATAGTGCTTTACAAAAGGAAAAATAAAATCACAGAAGTACTATACAAAAAGGTAAAACATAACAAACTCTAAAATCAATGTACAAAATTAACCAAAAGCCTGTCTGAAGAGAT
>JBBPBX010028221.1:0-12483 GCA_038048925.1 Garcialebias charrua
TATGGACACCCTTATGCTTAAACATGGTGTTCGTTATGGACAATCCATGACGAGCACAGAAGTCCAATAACAGAACACCACTCTGGTTCAGATCAGGGGGGCCGTTCCTCCCAACCACACCCCTCCAGGTCTCACTGTCATTGCCCACGTGAGCGTTGAAGTCCCCCAGTAGAACAAGGGAGTCCCCAGGAGGCGCACTCTCCAATACCCCCTCCAAGGACTCCAAAAAGGGTGGGTAGTCTGAGCTGCCGTTTGGTGCATAGGCACAAACAACAGTCAGAGCCCGTCCCCCCACACGTAGGCGAAGGGAGGCTACCCTCTCGTTCACCGGGGTGAACCCCAACGTACAGGCACCAAGATGGGGGGCAACCAGTATGCCCACTCCTGCTCGGCGCCTCTCACCAGGGGCAACTCCAGAGTGGAAGAGTGTCCAACCCCTCTCAAGGAAACTGGTTCCAGAGCCAGAGCCATGCGTTGAGGTGAGTCCGACTATTTCTAGTCGGAAACTCTCAACCTCACACACTAGCTCAGGCTCCTTCCCCACCAGAGAGGTGACATTCCATGTCCCAATGGCCAGCTTCTGTAGCCGAGGATCAGACCGCCAGGGTCCCCGCCCTCGGCCACCACCCATCTCACATTGCACCCGACCCCTTTGGCCCCTCCCACAGGTGGTGAGCCCATGGGAAGGGGGACCCACGTCTCCTCTTCGGGCTGTGCCCGGCCGGGCTCCATGGGTAAAAACCCGGCCACCAGGCGCTCGCCAGCGTGCCCCACCTCCGGGCCTGGCTCCAGAGTGGGGCCCCGGTGACCCGCGTCCGGGCGAGGGAAAACTTAGTCCATTAATTGTACTCATCATAGGGGTTTTTGGGCTGCACTTTGTCTGGTCCCTCACCTAGGACCTGTCTGCCTTGGGTGACCCTACTAGGGGCATGAAGCCCCTGACAGCATAGCTCCTAGGATCATTGGGACACTCAAACCCCTCCACCACGGTAAGGTGGCTGCCCAGGGAGGGGTATACTACAGAATCTATTGATAAATTTGTGACAAAACATTACATCAGAAAGACCAAGCTGGCATAACACACTTTTTTCCAAAGAGTTCCTGGAAGAGGCAGACCCAAAAAAAATAGATTTTTTGTTTTTTTAATTTTAACAAAAAGGTAATTGGCGTGTAACATAGAGAATGAATTATAAAAGGGAACAGCATAATCAAGCATGTGATTAACCCTGTTGATTTCTGTCAGACACTGAAATCAAAAAGGATACTATATAGAGGAATAACAAGACAGATGGAAACATAAAGAAACTTACTGTACTCCACCAGTAGAATAGCTTCTGTTTTCTGTTTAGTTTTACTTATCTGAGTACCAAAACTGCACGAATACTCTGTAATGCAAATGTTTTTTGAAAAACACCAGCACTCATCTGTTTTCACAGCCCCACTCTCACCTGAACGTGTGCCCAAACAACACAATCACATGAATGCTAATATTTTGAAAATGCTGATTTAACAAGAGTTTACCTATTTATTTATTTTTTATAGTTTTTTTTACAACTTCTAAATACTTTGTGTTTTTATTCGCATATATCTAAACGTTCAGCTCATTCAAGAGATGTCTTGTGAATAATTTGTTGTTTTTTTTGTATTTAAACTATTTACAATTCCTCATAGAAATTTAATATTTATCCATTTACTTCAGAAATATTGTTCTGCTTTAGAACACTTACCCTATTTACCTATTTTGCTACTTTTAATGGCAGTTCTGCAACTTGTAGTTTTTAAATATTTAGCCCTTTTTTTGCATTTAACCTTTTATAACTTTAAAAATGTGGCCAACTTTTAGCTGCTGGCTAGCCTTTTGATACATTAGCCTACATTAGACAGTTACTTTTGGCCTTTATCTACTCCTTTGCTACATGATGGCAGGGCTTCCGACTTGGGACCCGAAGCACGCGGGTTCGCGTCCCAGCCACTACACACCTTGGGGTGTCTATGAGTGCACACCTAATTCTCCAGCTCCCCGGGCGCTTTCTATGGCTGCTCACTGCACCACCTGGTGGTGGTTGGGTTAAATGCAGAGACGAATTTCGTCTGTGTATGGGAAACATACACAGATGACAGAAAAGGACATTATTATTATTATTATTATTAGATTATAATTTCATTGTTATATTTAACTTTTAGCTAAAGCTTCTTTTGTGCCTTTTCAGGAATTTCACTATTTTGGCCTATATTTTCTACTTTTAATGTTTATCTTTCTTTTTACTACTTTAGGTTTCTAGTGTCATTTTTGGTAAGCATTATCAGTACCAGAACCTTGAGTCTGAACACTGACAAATCCACAACAAGCCAGGAGTGCCATATTTTTCGCTGTAGAAGTCGCAGGTTTTTTTTGTATTATTTACATGCCCTGCGACTTATACGCAAATGCAACGTGTAGTGGAACACCTGGGGCCTCATGTATCAACCGTGCGTGCGCACAAAAACCTTGCGTGCGTCACTATCCACGCAAAACCCCGTATGTATCAAAACTGAACTGAACGTGAATATGTGCGCATCCAGGTACATTTCCACGCAAGCCCCAGAGCACGCGTACGCACGTTTCTGTGGTTCTTGTTCCTTTGGCGACACTTACAGGTGATTCAGAGAAACTGAAGCCCCACAGTCTGTGGTTGACTTTAAGAGCGGCTTGAAGACCTTTCTTTTCAACCGAGCATACTCTGCCTCCTCATGATTCTACTTTTGATCATAGCTGATACTGTTGTTGATTTTAATTGTTTATTAAATGTTTTATTGACATTTAATTCTGTTGCACCTTGTAGCACTTTGAGATTTTCATTAATGAAAAGTGCGTTATAAATTGAATTCATTATTATTATTATTATTATTATTATTATTATTATTAACTGTTCATGATGTGAAAATGATTAATATTCCCATCAAACACACGATTAACAAGTATTACATCCACATGACGCAGTTAAATAAAGCACGCGCAAAGTTGTGCCAAAAATAAATTTAACAGGAACGGATTCATTCAGCCTTACTGGAGGATATAATAAATACGTAGTGTAACACGCAGAGCATTCATTTATAAACAGATATAATTTTCTGATCTATGATATGGCTTATCAGCCGTTTTCAGAAATAATCATTTTTCAGTTTGGCACTGCTGCGCTCTGGAGCAACACAGGTGCATCACGCGTGCACATGAGAAGCAGCAGCGATCAAACTGTTCCACAGGAGCTTTGTTGAGGGAGCTGGCAGGTCGATCGGGACTGTGCCATTCCAGTCCACACAAAGCCGGATCATGTCCAATAGAATGGTCTCATCTATATGATTCCAAAGGCTGAGTGGTCGCGCTTTGGAGCGCGCGCGCACCCTCACACGGCAGCTGGAGGTGATTCATAATCTGCGTTTATTGTAGATTTCTCCAAAATGACACGTGAAAGTACACCATATATAACTTGTTGGAGAGTAACAGCTTCACAGACAAACAGATTGCGCACAAGGCTGTGGCGCGCGCTGCGCGCAGCGTTTGGAGACTCCAACATCACGTCATGTCATGAAAACTCTCCACTGAGACGCACAGACCCGTTTCTTCATGTCATCTATTAAATAAACAAAGATCTATGTTCAACCAAACATCCAAGTTCCTCTGTGTTTACAGTAATTATGGTAATAAACTCGTGCGCAAAGTTAATATTTTCACTCAGAATGAATGGATGAGCTGGCGCACCAAAGCAGGGTGCGCGCACACACAAATACCGACACACAATCACTCGTTCTTTGCGTGATGAACACATTTTATTACTATTCTTACTTAGGATTTTTTCCTCACTCATATTATATTAAATTCATTATTTTCCTGAATCTAGAAATCATTTCTGATCGCGCAGGGATCAAACAAACATGTCCTTCACACATGCAGGAAGTAATTTGCATCTGTTTAACATATGTAAATGAAGGCGTGTCAGGGGAGGTGTCTCACGTGCGCTCAGTTCCACGTTGATTGTGATGTACAAAAGGAATGTGCGTGGATTCCGGTGTACGCACAGTTTGATACATCTGGATTTTTTTGTGCGTAGGCAGATTTCTGGATTTGACCGTGCGGCACTTTTCAGTAAGAAATCCACGCAAGTCTTTGTGCATGAGGCCCCTGATCTCTGAATTTGTGGTTAAAACACCTGAATTCACTTTTTCACTGCAGCTCTCAAGTGAATCTCCTTCTCTCTGAAAACCTACAATGAATGACAAAATCACTGTTTTATTCCAGTTTACTTTGAAAAAAGAGACACAAATCACTCAGAAATAGACTTCCTTTTAATTTGGGTTAATTCAGAATTGATCAACAGGATATTTTTTGTCATTTAATGATGATCTGTTATTTGCATGAGTTGTTACTCTTAAGCTGGTTTATTCTTCAGTACGATGGTGGTTTAAATATGGCATAGTTCAGGGTAAACGCTTAAGTGAAACTTCTCTGCTTTGTCTGTGAGTTAGCCATAATGTTCACTTTACTGGCAATTCCATCTAGCCGCTTCTCTAAACAGTTTTCCTGCCATGTCCTTAAGATTTTCCGACTCTGTGAACTGCAAAGTCACTCCTTTATTTTCATTAAAACAGCCAATAAGCGGAGTGAATTGGGCTGGACCAGCCCTCCACATAAAACCCTTACTTCCCGTTTTTGCTTCAGTGCAAAGGGGGAACTGAATTAAGTTCTTCTCTGAAACTGGTTGAACGTTGTGGTCAATTGCCAATTAGACCTAAGTTATCAGCCAGGGTTACAGCACAGCTTTGCTGTAACTCACTCATTTCTTTTCTGGAAGAATTTATTTTCCGAAAGTTTTATTTTGAAAACCAATCAGGACGTGGCCTGGTTTCTGCCAAGAAAGACGAGCTTCATGTATCGTTGAATCAGAAAACACTCGCTGAAGTCAACTGGACGTCTACTGGACCACACAATCAGTTAGTGTCCACGCTACTTCTCAACTCTTATCTCCACCAGGTAAAGAGTCGTATATTGTTTGCTGAGTGTGCGGGAAGCCTAGCTGGACTCTTTTGGAAAAAGTGTCACCCTGTCTCATTCAAAATAATTAACTTCTGTTAAACTTCATCTTTCATTCCTTAAACTTCCTCCTTAAACGTATTTTTCCTAAGCCAGTAAAACTCTTAAGTAAATGTACCAGCAGAAAAGTTTAACCTTAACTTGTCTGTTTGTTTCAATTTGAATCTTGTCTACCGTAGTTTATATGAAATCTAAATCAGAGCTAATCTCGATACAAATGTTTGATGTACTTTTATGATTTTCTCAATAAAAGGTTCATCTCCTGGTGAATCAATATAAGTTGACGTTTCTCATGAGATTACATTTTGTCTGGTCACATTTAATCAATTTAATCCAAAAAAGAGTGAACTTGTTAGAAATTTGGGTCAGATCAAATCTGCTCCAACTTTATTTGGAATATGGTAAAGTCAGTAAACTGACCAGAACCTAAACTCCTACAAACGTATTTATGGATTTTTCCCCCCCCCCCACATATTTAAAAACCAATTTTTGGCTGAGATATTACAATTTTCATTCATTCTGACTGAACAAAATTGAACACTACCATTTTCAGCCGCTAGATGGCACTTGAGTAGTAAGGCATGTCATGTAATACGTAAAAGTGGCTATTAATGACACAGTTGGATTGCCATAGCCTGTCACCATCATCTGCCTGGAGCAACCGAATCAGCTTAATTTCCCTGTGCTGCCCCGTTAAATGCAGCTGATTTGACCGTCAAAGTGCATTTATTAAGTAAAAGTTAAACTGAGACACACCTTCACTATAAAGTCCAGCAAACAAATAATTGTCTTTAGGTGTTTATCTTGTTAAATTTAGAATAAAAGGACAGCGAGTTGCCCTCTGCGAGTTCATGTTTCTGCGTGTCAGCTTTTGAAAATGCAGCTGATTTGACCGTCAAAGTGCATTTATTAAGTAAAAGTTAGACTGAGTCACACCTTTACTATAATTTCGAGCAAAGAAATAATTGTTTTTAGGTGGTTATCTTGTTAAATTTTGAAGAAATTCACAGAGGCTCGTCCCTCTATTCGTTCCTACCACGTATCGGCTTTTGAAATACAACTGATATGACCATCAAATTGTATTTATTAAGGAAAAGTTAGTCTGAGACGTACCTTTACTATAATTTAGAGCAAACAAATAATTATTTTTAAGTGTTAATCTTGTTAAATTAATTTTAAAGTCCTCCTGTGCATTCTCTCCTGGCTGCCATTTGGCAGCCCATCAATTTTTGGCACGACACCGGTCCACATTTCCAGGTGGTCAGTGGTGACGCATAACAACCGCGGCATGTCAGCGATGATGCATAATAGATGCGACGTATATGGCGAAGCAACATATTTATGGATTTTTTCCACTTTATTAGATATATTTGGACTGATGCAACTTAAGGGCGGTGCAACGTGTACAGCGAAAAACATGGTATAAAGTTAAGTTAGTTTATTAATAGAGATGAGGACGGAGCCAGGGACCAGAGAATCTGTAGAGGAGGTTGACAGGTGAGTAGGAGTTTCCTTACTTAAATTTCTGATTAACAGAACTTTCCAGAATAATCTTTACTGTGGTGTTATCTGATCCAGGCTAAGGAAAACTGCAAGAGAGTGGTGAGGAATGTCAGGATCCAGAGAGGAGATGATCAGGTTCTATTTGCAGACAGGCAGGGAGGCAAGGCCGAGTCCAATTCATCATAGATGTCTATCTTGCAGGCGAAGAGTTCCTGACTGACAGGAAGACCCAGGACAGAACCAAGGAACAAGCGGAACCAGGGTTGTTACTGAAATAAATTTAAAAAAGTGAGTATTTTTCAAAACTCATCTTCATCATCATCAACAGCAGCAACAACTTTATTTATAAATTGATTTAACACCAGCCACAGCTGAAACAAAGTGCTGAAACTCAGGCATGATAAAAGGTTGTCGGTTGATAAAAAAAGGTTGATAAAAGTCACTGCTTTGAATAAACACTCAAACCGGAAAACAGAAGGTAGACAAATCCTTAAGAAGTATCAAAGTCCTCAATAATCCAGGTAAAAAAAAACAACAACAAAGTTAAATCAAGTCATCTGGATGGTTTATTTAGTTGTTTAATTTTTAAATGTTTCATCCTTCATCCAAAGGACTTCATCAGTCCTAGGAGCCACAACAAACTCTGTCCCATAAACAGCACACTCACATAGTGGGTCAGCCAGTTTGGTGGTTTCTGGAGTCTGCCCTTTCCCCTGTTCAATCCTCTGAGACAGCCATGGCCAAAGTGGTTCAAAACCATTAATCAACCTTATCACCATCAAACAGGTTGGCCCACTGTGTGAGTGTGCTGTTTGTGAGACTGAGTTTGTTGTGGCTCCTCAGACTGATGAAGTCCTTTGGATGAAGGATGAAACGTTTCAACAAAAAAAAGAAAGAAAGAAAGAAAGAAAGAAAGAAAGAAAGAAAGAAAGAAAGAAAGAAAGAAAGAAAGAAAGAAAGAAAGAAAGAAAGAAAGAAAGAAAGAAAGAAAGAAAGAAAGAAAGAAACTGTCCAGAGGACATACCCCGGATGCATGCTCATGGTTCATGGCTCCTGGACCCGACTGAACTTGGTTGGATCCTTAAGAAGTGTGGAGATGATGACTGATGACACCTGATGACGGCCTGACTCCTGATCACCCGTAAACAATAAAATGCAAGTATTTTGCTACTTGAGCTTTTAGCCAGATTTTGGTGCTTTTCTGCTCTTCAGCTGCTATTCAGAATGCTCAGTTTGTGTGAAACAGAAAAAGTAGTGTAAGTGTAAGCCAAACAAGGAAAAGGATAAAAATTTAAAATTTGTTCTGATTAATAAAAAATAGTTTTTGTTTGTATCATGTGAAGGAGGATCATTGTTTATGCTCTCATACGTGCTCATGATTGATCAATTTGTTCTTCTTCCTGTACAGTGATTTATTCAAGGCCTGACTGATTATTGCCCAGTTTGATCACTTTTGTAAGACGTCTTCCTTGGCACACGGACTCCTGCACTGTTTGCTTTCTGTGTCATCGTTTTCATTCCTCTTTTCAAAAATTTACCGTGATATGTCATGCAAATGTAAAGGATTATGAGGAGGTCAATATTAATACTGGCCTCTTTACCTTAATTAATTTACTTATTCAGATTGAATTGTAATTTCACGGATTCTTTCTTTTTCAGTTTACCCAATATTTCTGTGATCTTTATGATGGATAAATAAATAAAGCCATAGAGTGACAATGGACACGTTAACTTAGTTGGTATGTCAAAGACACTACCATTTATTTAAAATAAATCAACTAAATTAACACCATTACACTTGATTGACATGATTTCACTTTCTTGCAATTTAACATGTCAGCACATTTAAATTGTAACACAACATACATAAATACAGGATTTCATTATATTTAGTCTGTGGCTCTTTGACTTAATTAGTTTCCAGCTTAGAATTGAGGGAAAAGGAAATAGGAGGAAAGATGGAGAGATGGTTTAAAGGAAATTGTCTTGAGCATGTTACCAGAAGTGACACTTCCTATCAGACTTCTGCTAAAATCCAGGTACGTTTGTAAACAGCTCTTTACCTTCGACGACGAGTCTGATAAAGAGATGACACCAGCCTTTCAGATGCACAGAGTCCTTCAGGCCCAGCACGTCCGAGCTGGTTGTTTACTTTCCAACGTCTCCTGGGTTCCGCTTGGTCATCAGAAAATATGTCAGCTATACTGGCCTCTGACTTCAAGATAACTATTCCAGGAAGGAATAAACAAAGTTTGAGCTTACGCTCGTTCGAAGTGGACTATAACAGCATGTTATTAGTCCTTAACTGGATGACGTGTCCTTAGCGTGTGACTGAGTTCATCCAGCTACTTTGGGACAACCTCACATCTTGAAGTTCCCAGCAGACTCTGAAGCGTTTCAGCAAAAACTTAGAACTTAAAAGAAGATCATGAGAGGAGTGAGACTTGTGTCTTTTTCATTGGTTCAAAAGAAAAACAGTCGAGCAGTTCACTTGTTATCACGATTCAAGGTGAAATTCAGCAGAGGGAGATTGTTTAGGAAAAGACAGAGAGTGCTGGAGCCCTTCTCATGAAAAACAACGGATTAACTGTCTTCTGACTTTCTAAACAAAACGGCCGGGCCTCTGTGACCCGAGACTTCAACTTTAACACAGCAGGAGTGACACAGTAATACTCCATATTAAAAGAATAACAGCATATAACATATATCATGAAAATGACAAAAGTTATTCTTTTGATCACATCAGCCTAAAATCAAAGATAGAAATAGTCTCTTTTGGTGACTATGTTCTCAGATTACAACTAATGGAATAATTTGTAGTAAATGTCTTGCTTTACTGAGAGGTCAGTAAAGGTCATCTCTGGAACAGTTCAAAAATACACAGGTGTATCAAAGTGGACACGGTCATGCCCACTACACAAACATAAATAAAAAAAAGAATTCAAATGTAAATTGTAGCATTCTTTAACATTTAAAAACATACAAAATAAAAGATATTGCTCATCAAACTGCATGCCTAAATTTAAACAAAGATCTCAAGCTATCTGCTAAGGCTCAGAATGTGTGTTGGGAACAAAACTTAGCTACTTTTACACAAAACGTTAGCTCATTATTTCTAAAATGTGCCAAGTTTTAATAATTTTTGTATTTGATAGGACTGATTAGCTGTGGTGTGTTAATTCCCAAAGTTGATCAGTTGTACATGTACATTCAGTGATTACCACAAAATAGATTCATTAGTCTGTTGAGTGGTACATGAGACATTGTGCCATCAGTTACATGACTCCCTGCTGCTCTGATATTTTAGAAATAATATTGCAGCTCAGCTCAATCCCTCGAAACTATTAATAAAGCTTAACAACTTCAACTGTGAGACAGTACTGTCCTTTCCAACTTCCTGTAAACCTCATGAGTAATCAAATAATTTGTATCAGACAGAAAGTTATCTGCTTGAACTGCACAACTGCAAATAAACTAACACGATCGTTCACATTTATTCTGCCTCCATGACGATTACAGGAGCATCAGCAATCTATCCGAGTTTATTTAAGGATTGAAATTAATCATGATTCCATCGCTTGTTTATCCCCCCATCCTTTCATCTAAAGACAAATGTAGCTGATAAATCCTCTTGTAAAACTGGATGATTGTAGCACTTTTTAAAGATTTGTATCAAATGTAATTTTGACACTTCAATAGACTTATTTTATATTTTATTTTAACTACTAAAATCACAGGTTCTCGTTACATGTGGTGTCCCACAGAGTTAGTAAAAAAGGACCACAAAGGAGAGAGAGAAAAAAAGCTTTAAGATGAGAATTAACTAAATTACAGTATACCTCATCAGGTGGTCATGACTGTTTTTAATGAATATTTGTATAAAATAATAATTAAAAAAAATCATTGAGTTCTGTTTTGAATCTGTTATCATTGCCATCATAAAAAATACACCCACACTAATCTTACTGCGTACTGTACTGAAAATATTATACTGCTTGTTTAAAGACCGTGTAACGTGAATTTCAACATTTTCTTCAATAAACATTATAAATGTCATAATTGTAATCTTGTAAATGAGTAAAAAGTCTCAAAATTGTAGCTCAATTAATTTTGGAGTTATAGATCAAACTGTGTATAAAGATATTTCTGTTTCAGGATTTTTTAGGCGTGGTTTAAATGTGTCCGTGTTTCGTCACACGGTAACAAGCCCCACCCCCTGCAGCTCCAGCCGTATAAATGCGTTCTTCGGTGGAGCCGTTCACTCGCTACCGACCGTCTCCCTCCAGTACTCTCACTCCTTTTACGCATGGAGGACTGCAGCCGCTCCATGTGACATTGAGACGCAGGAGGGAGTCAAACAAACCCAGGCGTGCTGCTGGAGCGACCACATGCCACCTGCACTTCCGCGCACCTCCGCGCCCCCCCGCGTGTGTGTGTGTGTGTGTGAGAGTGATCCGCGTGGAACTGAAATCCTGCCACGCGCGCCGTGAAACGCCGTGACTCCGCTGACACAGATGAGATAACTTATCAACGTGATTACTCTTTTTAATCACCAACACAGACCCCGCATGCGAGGTGACCGGGTCGGACCGGGTGCAGCGAGTCCGCTGCTCATCTTCTAAAATAGCGCTTATTATTAAACACATAACAGCGGAGTTATGTGTCCTCAACTTTAAAAACAAAACCAGAGTTGTTAGTGCACTAAAAACAGCGTAACTCTTGGAAAAATGAGCTGGTGTTACAGCCAGCCAGAACTCAGATAAAAACAGAGCAGGTTTACTGCTGCTCCTGTCTGCCTCTCCACACAGAGTCAGCTCAGGGGGCAGGACACTGGTGCAGTACTGCGCTGAAACCACGCCCACGCGCTGACACGCCCCCAGCGTTCTAGAGCAAGGCAAAATCATGTTTTTTCATGATTTTTGAGACTTAATTTTATAAGGTAAACAATGTTTTTAATCAGTCAGATTTATATGGGTGATTAATAACACATATTTATGCCATGTGACAAACTCAAAACACAAATTTAATTTTACTTTACACGGTCTTTAATGTTGAATTCTTGTGTTTTTGGTTATTGTCTCGTTTGTTTCTCTTTGTGATATTTTTTTCCCATTTCATTTATGTTGACGAGGCCAAACAAATGCATGAAATCCTGCAAGGTGGATTTAAAACAAAATGTGTGTAACAGGTGCATGCACTGGGTGATCTTGTGTATGGCGGCCAGCTGAATGTTTTAGGAACCAAATCTAGAGATAATGTTTTTGTTTTGGATTGTTGTGTTGCGATTATTTCACAATTAAACGAGGGACTCAGAGATGATCACGACACTTTTGACACCTCCTTATTGGCTAATCGGTGATGCTGCAACAGTTTAACAGCGTTGGCTGCACTGGATGCACAGTGTGCGTTAAGGTGTGCTAGTGTGGCCTGAAGAGGGTCTGAGGTTTCCAGGCTGGTTTGTTGAGCCAGGATCACTCCAGGGGTTGGTGGTTTGCTGAGGGATTCTGATTTTATCTGATTGTTTTATAATAATGATAGTAACAAAAACTTTCAAAATTGTCTTCATTTTATGTTGAAGCTAATGAGCCCATCTGTTGCCCCACTTCAGTTTGCTAAGATTATCCATCTATCCATCCATTTTTTTCCCTTACTCGCTTTTCTGTGCAGGGTTGCATGGAGATAACATGAAAACTGCACACACAGAGGTCCCAGGCACCCGCTTTGGATGACCTGCAAGCCTGCGTGGGGTCACAGAGTTTACATTCATGTTATAGTACAGTATAGTCTTTTATTATTTTAATTGCAAAAATGGTTATAACAGCAGAACAGCATAAAGCTGTGGAACTCTTCTGGGAGATTCATTATGTTGTTGTTTCTTGTGACAGCAGGAGGTGCTGCTGGTCCTTTAACAA